>RJWJ010005815.1:0-65870 GCA_004363605.1 Indri indri
TTTTGTTTTCTTTTTCTTAACCTAGGGAGATTCTAAACTTTCGAGGGCAGGATCTGCATTTTCTACTTCTGATTTTGATTCCACAGAATCTTCAATAGTTCTTAGTAAGAATTTGATTTAGGTTGACTTATAGTCAAATATTGGATATTGTACACTGAATGTAGATTTGTCCTATAAATACATGAATGAAATGTACTTATTTAAAAGTTTAAAAATTTCAAATTTGAAGTTAACAATATTTTTTTCCAAATATGGTTAACACTTCCTTCTTCCTGGGAAGATAAATTGTTAATTTTATGAAATATTTTTATGGTCAGTTTTGAGTCTTGGTCAGCTACAACTCTTTGCTGCTCCCCATCTTTGAAATATTTTTCTTCGATATTATTTTCTGATGCCTACTGTATTGTTCTCAGGGAATTCCAACTAATCCTACGAATATCCTATGAAAAATGCATTAGAAATATGAATCTGCTGCAGAAGCCACCATAACATAAAATAAGTTGTAATACAAATGTAAACTTTATGTTATATTTAAAATTATATACACACACATATTTTATATGCTTTCTAGTTTAAGTTCTAGCTTTTTAATATACATTTTTTGCTAATTAGTCTATCCCATACTAGTTACATTGCCTTGATTTTGCATTGATTTTTATTTTCTGTATATTCTGTCTTTTAAAACAATTATTTTTAATTATTATTGTACATAATAGTTGCATACATTTATAGAGTACATGTGAGTTTTTGATATGAGCATACAATGTGAATTAATCAAATCCAGGTAGTTTGGGTTATCAATCATCTCAGGCACTTATCATTGGAATGTTAGGAACATCCCTATTCTACTCTTTGAGTTATTTTAAAGTATGCCCTAACATATTGTTGATTATAGTCACTCTGTGGTGCTGTGAAATATTGTTTGTTCTAATTATCTAACTGTATTTTTGCACCTATTAATCATCCCTACATTTTGCCCCCCTCCCTGCTACCTTTCTCAGCCTCTGGTAACCATCATTCTACTCTCTGTCTCCATGAGAAAATTGTTTTTAATATTTAGCTCCCACATATGAGTGAGACTATTCAATATTTGTCTTTCTGTACTTGGCTTAGGTCACCTAACATAATGTTGTTCAGTTCCATCTGTGTTATTGCAAATGGCAGGTTTTCATTTTTGTGGCTATATAATATTCCATTGTATATGTGTACCACAATTTCTTTATCCATTCATCTATTAACAGATCTTTAGTTTGATTCCAAATCTTCACTATTGTGAATAATACTGCAATAAACATGGGAGTGCAAACTTTTCGATAGAGTAGTGAATTTCCTTCTTTTGTATGCATACCTAGCAGTGGAATTGTTGTGTCATATGGTAATGCTACTTTTAGTTTTTTTAGGAACACACATACTGTTCTCCATGGTGGTTGCACCAATTTACATTTCTATAAATGGCGTATCAGGGCTCCCCTTTCTGCACATCCTCACCATCATTTGTTACTGCCTGACTTTTTGATAAAAGACATTTTAACTGGGATGAGATGATATCTAATTATAGCTTTGATTTGCATTTCTCTGATGATTAATGATGTTGAGAATTTTTTATATACTTGTTGGCCATTTGTATGTATTCTTTTGAGAAATGGCTATTCAGATCCTTTGCTCATTTTTAATTGGGTTATTTGATTTATTCCTATAGAGTTGTCAGAGAACCTTATATATTCTAGTTATTAATCCCTTGTCAGATGGATAGTTTTCAAATATTTTCTCCCACCCTGTGGGTTGTCTCTTCTTCACTTTGTTGATTGGTTCCTTTGCTGCGCAGAAGCTTTTTAGCTTGATATGATGCCATGTGTCCAATTTTTATTTGGTTGCCTGTGCTTTGGGCTTATTACTCAAGAAGTCCTTGCCCAGACCATTGTCGTGAAGTGTTTCCTCAATGTTTTCTTTTAGTAGTTTCATCATTTCAGGTCTTAGATTTAAGCCTTCAGTCCATTTTGATTTGATTTTTGTATATGGTAAGAGATAGGGTCTAGTTTCATTCTTCTGAGTGTGGATATCCAATTTTCCTAGTACCATTTATTGAAGAGACTGTCCTTTCCCCACTGTATATCCTTGGCAACTTTGTCAAAGATAAGTTCGCTATAGATGCATGGATTTACTTCTGGGTTCTGTATTCTGTTCCACTGGTCTGTGTCTGTTTTTATGCCACACAATGCTGGTTTGATTTCTATAGCTCTGTAGCTATAGCTCTGTAATTAGAAGTCAGTTAATGTGATTCCTCTAGTTTCCCCCCCCCCCCTCAGGACAACTTTGACTATTCTTGGTCTTTTGTGGTTCCACATAAATGTAAAGATTATTTTTTTCTATTTCTGTGAAGAATGTCCTTGGTATTTTGATGGGGATTGCACTGAATCTGTAGGTTGCTTTGTATAGGGTAGATGTTTTAACAATATTGATTCTTCCAATCCATAAGCATGGAATATCTTTCCATTATTCTGATGTCCTCTTAAATTTCTTTTATCACTGTTCTATAGTTTTCATTGTAGAGATTTTTCACTTCTTTGGTTAAGTTTTTTCCTAGCTATTTTATTTTATTTGTAGCTATTGTAAATGGGATTAATTTCTTGGGTTTTTTTCAGATTGTTTACTGTTGGCATATAGAAATGCTACTAATTTTTGTATGTTGATTTTGTATCCTGCAATTTTACTGAATTCCTTTATAAGTTCTAATAACTTTTTGTGGAGTCTTTGGTTTTCTCTCTATATAGGATCGTATCATCTGCAAACAAAGATAATTTGACTCTTCCTTCCCAGTTTTGATGTTTTTTATTTCTTTCTCTTGTCCGATTGCTCTAGCTAGAACTTTCAGTACTATGCTGTATAACAGTGGTGAGAGTAGGCATCCTTGTCTTGTTCCAGATTTTAGAGGAAAGGCTTTCAGTTTTCCCCATTCAGCATGATACTAGCAGTGGGTCCTTCATATATGGCTTTTATTGTGCTGAGGTAAGCTCCTTCTGTACCAGTTCTTGTAAGAGTTTTTTGTTTTTTTTTTTTTTATCATGAAGGGATATTGAATTTTATCGAATGCTTTCTCAGCGTCACTTGAAATGATCATATGATTTTTGTCATTTGTTCTGTTGATATAAAGTATCACATTGATTGTTTCATGTATGTTGAACTGTTTTTTCATCCCTGAGAAAAAAGAGATATTACAGTTGATACTATAGAAATTCAAAGGATCATTAGAGACTACAATGAATAAACTATATGACAATAAATTGGAAAACCTAGAAGAAATGGATAACTTTATAGACATATATAGTGTACCACAATTGAACCAGGAAGAAATCCAAAACTGAACAAACCAATTACAAGCAATGAGATAGAAGCAGTGATAAAAAGTCTCCCATCAAAAAAATGTCCAACACCTGATGGCTTCACTGCTGAGTTCTACCAAGCATTCAAAAAACAATTAATATCAATCCTACTTAAAGTATTTCAAACAATCAATTAGGAGGAAATATTCCTGAACTCACTCTACGAGGCCTGACTCACACTGATGCCAAAACCAGGCAAAGACAAAACAAAACAAGAAATCTATAGGTCAACATCTCTGATGAACACAGACGCAAAAATCCTCAATAGAATACAAGCAAACCCAATTCAATAAAACATTAAAAAGATTATTCATCATGATCAAATGGGGATGCAAAAATGACATAATAATTTTAAAACCTCTACCTTTAAGTGCCAATTGCCACTAAAAGGACTGCACCCTCAAGGTGCATATTTTAAAGACATAAAATAGATGTATTTTCTGAAGAGAGTAAAGGATGATTTCTACCATAGGGAAGCAACGTATAAGTGAATAATTGGGTACTCTACGGAAAACAGGGGGATTAAGTGAGCAAACACATTGTGGAATTAGGCAAAATACTAGAAGATTCTTTTTTGAGAAATTTAGCAAACTAAAAGAAAATAGCGAGGACAACATTGGAGTTTAACGACTAGATATTTTAAAGCAAAACAAAGGCACAATTGATAAGCCCCACCTACATGCTTACAGTTTCCAGTTGGCTTTATAGCATCTTACTCTTAAAGATAAAACAGGAAACAAGGATCACAACGTTGCTAAGCAGAGACCAAAAAAAATTAAAGAAATAAATAGCTTCAAGTAAGTTTTCATTCAAAGATGTGCTGAAGTCTTAGGGGTTCTGGGGCAAGAGCCAGTTGTTATTATCTCTTTCCAACTTTGCATTCTTTAACTACATGTTAAAATTCATCATGGCCGGGCGCAGTGGCTCACGCCTGTAATCCTAGCATTCTGGGAGGCCAAGGCGGGTGGATCGTTCTGAGCTCAGGAGTTCGAGACCAGCCTGAAGCAAGAGTGAGACCCCATCTCTACAAAAACTAGAAAAGAAATTAATTGGACAGCTAAAAATATACAGAAAAAAATTACCCGGGCATGGTGGCGCATGCCTGTAGTCCCAGCTACTCGGGAGGCCAAGGCGGGAGGCCGAGGCAGAAGGACTGCTTGAGCCCAGGAGTTTGAGGTTGCTGTGAGATAGGCTGATGCCACGGCACTCACCCCAGGCAAGAGAGTGAGACTCTGTCTCAAAAAAAAAAAAAAAAAAAAAAAAAAAAAAAAAAAAAAAAAAAAAAAAAAAAAAAAAAAAAATTCATCATGGTGAGGGCATTCATGCCATTGAAATTACTTAATTCTAAATCTAGTACTATCATTAATATTTTAGGGACATACAGGAAGTGTTGTATTTGCAAACAAGAATAGAATGCTATGTTTTTGATAAAGAAAAATGAGAAACTAAAAGAAAATTCTTAGAAATTAGAAATATGAAACCTGAAATGAAAACTTCAACAGAATTCTTGGATTTTTTTGCTCCTCAAACCTGGGGCAAAATAAATAAAATAAAAATAAAATAAAATTTAAAAAAAGAAAAAAAATTAGACTACCAGTCCAGATGCCCAACATTCTAGCAATAGACACCCCCTCTCAAAAAAGAAAATGCAGCAGAGAAAATGGAGTGAAGGAAATAATTCATAAAATTATTCAATAATATTTCCCATATCTAAAAATCATGAATTTCTTTATTGTAAGAGCTCACTAAATATCCAGAATGATGGATGAAAACAGATGCACACCATGATTTATCACCATTGAATCTCAAATCATGAAGATAACAAGAAAATCCTACAAGCTCCCCAAGAGAAAAACTGATCTCCTACAAAGACTCAGGAAAAAACAATATTTTTACCATTTCAATCTAGGCAGCTCCAAGGCAAAAGAGTAATGCTTCAAATTGCTGAACAGGAATGATTTCCGAAACATAATTCTACATCCAGGTAAACTATCATGGAAGGGTAAGGGTGGAGTAAAGACAGTCATATAGGGAACTAAGACTACTGGAGCTCCTCAATCAAAATGAGAAATTTAATAGTAACAAACAGAGGAATATGTTTGATGGGATCCAGGAAACAGGGTATCCAAATATGGCAGAAAGACAAGGAGAATTTCCAGGATTATGATAAAGTGAAAAAAATACATAATTGTTGCAATCTACAGGTAGACTGAAGCAAGATGAGAAGCAGCCAATGGAGATTCTTTGAGAAAATATAATTGATAGTATACCTGCTAAGCCTGGGGATATTTCAAGCAGATTTTTATATCTGGCTGGATATTTGAACATATAAATGGAACTATTAAAATAAAGAGCACAGCCAAACAAGATGAAACTCAATCCGAAGGAAAAAAATTGTTAAGAAAAGGGGAGAATTTTATTATGCTCCATGGCTCAGGGTGAGTAGCATTTACATAGTCATTTTAAACATTTTAAGTCATTGGGAAATCTAACCCAAGTTGATATAACTTCATTAGCAGGATGGGAGGGTAGTGTGCTTGTTTGTTGTAGGGGTGAAGGAAGGAAAGGGAAGAAAATAATACAGCTAAAATCACATTTTTCTTAGTGATAAATTAATAGATAATGCTTAAAACTGAAGATTCAGGATGTAACTATGTAATAGTATTTGGTATAGATCTGGTGATACAAGTACAAAAATACAAATAGAAATAATAAAATATTAGCCAAAAATTGAAAGCAGATGACTCTAGGGATAAAAAAATGGCAGGACTGGTAATAGATGTTTTTCATAATAATCTTTATGGAAACTTTTTGCCTTTCAAAATATCTGTATGTTCAGCTTTAATTAAAAAACATTTGATTAGAAAAAAAGTTACACATGCACATATTATAGGACAATGTTTAAAAGTACTGGCTCTGGAGTCAGGTAGGGCTAATTTTAGAGTAATGAATAACTAATTCCGTGATCTTAGGTAAAGTATTTAAATCCTCTGTGAGGCAGTGTCTTGTTTTTGGAAAAAAAAGGAGATGGTAATAGGATCCATTGTCCATTTTTGTATAAATTTAATAAAATGAA
Organism: Indri indri; assembly: GCA_004363605.1. Classification (NCBI taxonomy): domain Eukaryota; kingdom Metazoa; phylum Chordata; class Mammalia; order Primates; family Indriidae; genus Indri; species Indri indri. The sequence continues at coordinate 6,457 of RJWJ010005815.1, forward strand.
TGGTGTAAAATGAATAGAACTTCTTGGTACATACCTATCGTCATTGTTGGTGTTGTTGAAACTACTACTAGTACTACTTCATTATAACATGAACTTCTCATTTCAGACCTCCAGTTCTTCGGTTCCCTACCACAAAAAAACCTGGTAATTTTTTATGTCATCTAGATATGTGTGCGTGTATATGTGTACACATGTGTAAGTATATTCATATACATGTATTTTATTTTTTAAACAAAAACCCTAATATATATACATTTTTACCTAACGTGTCATTTAAAGGATAATGTATAGCCATCCAGGGAACCAATAGAGATCTTTTTTGTCATGCTGCAAAGTCTTCAGTTATATAAACATACCATACTTTATTTATCTTTTTACCTACAAGTGGATATAAAGTAGTCTCTAGTCTTATTTTCTAAAAAAGTAAATTAATGCTGTAATTTCCCAAATGAGGGTATACATATGCAGTGTAATTTCATATAATGTGTATCACTAGGTCAAATGAAAGGAAGTTTTAAAAATTTTGACGGATTCCACTGAATCGTCAGAGTCTATCAAAACCTAAAATTTAGCATGTTGCCCACTCTGCCAGCCTTCACAATCTGAAGGCTTAGTGGATTAAGCAGTAATTGAGACAGTCTGTGTAGAAGTCCAATATAGGTGTCCTTTTTTATAAAATCAGGATAACTCATTTCACAAGGCTGGTGAGGATTCTAGCATATGGCTGGAATGAATGAATAAACATTGATATAACAATGTGCATTCATAAATTACTGTATTAACCAACATTGATCGAGTACCTACTGTGTGCTGGTAGGTTGTAATAAAAAATACTGACAACATTATTAATTAGTTTATCAAATTTTTGAAGTGACAAAGTAGGAAGTAGAAAAGGCTGAGGTTCATTGTGAGTTAGGAAATGTTGGTGCTTTCCTAGATGCTGAAAGTTTATTAAAAGACATACTTGCACAGCAAAACCAAATCAAAACAAAACAAAGCCAACGACAACAAAACCAAAAAACAAACAAACGAAGAAGAAAACTGAGAGTTTTAATTTAGTTCACTTGTATTGTCTGATTAATTCCATTTCTTTTTTTTTTTAGCCTAAATGTATCTTAAACACATATATCTTCAGACTTGTAGAAATATTTGTTTAAAGTAATGCAATCTGATTCTACTTCATTCTTCTCCCTCTGCCATTTTCTGATGTTTCCTTTGAGTATCTGTTGTAATTATCTAGAACACTATACAGCCCCAAGATGCCCATGAGGACACTGTGAATGGATGTCCCTGTCTCCCAGCAAAATCATTAATCCATCCTTTATGTTGATACAGTAAAAGGAGCATCAGGCATAGAATATCTGAGAAGAAAAAGTAAAAATGCTCCATTTGTCAAGGTCTAAAGTGAAACGAAACATGGAATGGAAAATAATATGTGAAACTTAATGAAAATGTATGTAAATGAGAAATGGCTGGGAGGTTTTCCTGACAGAAGTTGATGCACTTTCCATTAATTAAAAAGAAAATTAAGCCCACACTTTCCAGTGAGAGTTTTAGAAATAAATGTCAAAAATGAAATATGCTACTCAGGTGCTCAATTTCAGAAACAGAGAAATCAAGACGATGTCAAATGTAACAATAATACTGAAGTGTAAGACTTCATATGCTGAAAGTCTGCTGCTCAGACACAGCTCAGAAAATATTTGTTTGACTAGAACATGGTTTTTAAAATATGCTGTCAATTAAAATGCAGGGATTTCACATACGAATCCAAAATTTTTGAGTTTTCTTGAACCATCTAAATAGCTGGCACATTGGACCCAAGCCAAGAAATGGTGCACACTTTCTACCTTGCCAGCATCTTTGTCAACTTGTAATTACCCCTGGCCCTGATGTCGAGTCTTAGTTGCTACATAGCATTGTATTTCCTCACTTGCTTTTCTTCTTCTTGTACAATCAAAAGTGAAAAATGAAAGAGAGGGTTTCATGTTTTAAGGAAAATGAGAGAAGTGCTTTTTAGTGGAAATTGATACTCTTACTTTTTAATATATGCAATATGTGTGCCCAGAGAGTCAAGATAACATTTTTGTAAATCCAGCCAAATTTCTTCATTTATTTTTTTCCTGACAGGATTCTGTTAGCTTTTCGATTTTGAGATACCTCATTTTAGGAGATTCGAACAAGACTTTTGGTTCCGGTTAGGAGCATAAATGGCAAGGCTAACTAAGCTCTAAATGCTAAGTCCCACTCAGAGAACCAGAGGAGAATAACAGTAAAAGCCATCGACTACATTTTCAGTGCAATGAGAAGTTGGAGAAAACGCAAACATCCGATTACCATCGAATAATACCAAAAGCATCTGAGACCAGAGGAACCATTTCGGAAGCCCACGCAGGTCATAATGGTTCTGTGGGGAAGAGGAGAATGTGGAGGGGCCCTGTGGTGGTAGACCACAGAAATCTCCAGCAAATATTCATTCTCATGTGAGAGGCCCACCCTGAGAAGAAACATCTCTGAGCAAGATCAATGTGGTAAAATGAACACAGGACCTAGAAAGACAAATGCTATAATCCCTAGATGGAGAAGACTGTTTAGAAACAAGAGAGAGACAGGATTGTTAAGAAGTGTTGTCACAAGCAAGATCACGTTTCATGAGGCCTAGCTACACAGAAATACCATGTTTTATAACAGTTTATTACTATAGCCAGAGACTATAGAACCCTTAAGCAAGAAATCTAGAAAACTACCCTTCACTTACCATATCATTACTGCCCCAGTGATCTGCTACTAGTCCAGGGAAAAACATATCTCAATCCAATATGGATAATAAAAAATGAAGTTTCAATTAAAACTACTACTAGAAAAGTATGTGAAAAATAGCACAACTTCTGCACAAATGATGACAATGACAAGAAAAACATTCCTATAAAGCAGACTAAAATTGTACCACCAACTTGAAGAAAAACAACAAAAACAGAACAAACCATCAATGAAGCATCTGTGTCTATAAAGTAACATTCCAAAAGTATAAGAACAAATGAAAACACAATCAGATAACAGAAGGTGATGGATTGATTTTAAGAGGATGTGGAAGGGAAGGGCAGAATACAGGAGAAAAAGGAAAAAAAGTACAAAGTTGCTTCAGGAGATTCTTTTATAGAAATGAAGACTAAATTCTAAGGAACAGGAAGGAGGAGGATAGATACCATAGAAAGCAAGCAGAATAAGTGAGATAAATGATTAGAGAAAAATTTCTGTAGACGATAGGTAAAGATGATTCAAAATATACATAACTAGAATCCTCAGTCAAGGAAAAACAATGGAACAAATAGATACTTAAAAACCATAACTCAAGAAATTTTTTCTCAGATCAGAGAAGAATTGAATGCCTATATTGAAAGTAACCCTGTTTTATGCAGAATAATTGATCTAGATTCATGCAGAATAAGAAAATCACATCAGCTGTGGCTCCCAGATTGAAGGGCGAAGCACCTGTAATACACTCAAGGAAAGAAAGCATGCATCAAAGAAGTAAGGGTTCTATAGCCAATGAAGATGTCTTCCAGGTATAGTAGCTATAATAAGCGGTTTTGAATACATAAAAAAACAGGGAATATTTTTTCCTAAGAAACTACTAGATAATACAGTCCAACTACCTATTATAAGGGTGAAAATATTTTGTTTATTTTTTCTTCTATGATTACCAAAAATTTGATTTCGTGTATAGATTACATTTAGAATTACACAAAGTGAATAATATGTCTTATTAAATAAATATAGGAAACTTTCTGATGTGTTCTCAAACAATTTTCAAAGAATGGAAAGTTTCTTCCTTTTTCTAACTTAGATTAAATATTCAATTACAACACCATTTTCTTTCTAAATTTCACTGTTAAAAACAGTCTTTATTTTTATTACCTTTTTTTTTTCATTCTTTCCTTGGTGTTGTTGCTATGAATTTTTATCTATGTGACATTTTGGCTGTATTTTATGAATCTTCATATATGATGTTCTATTTTTGGTGTTTGATTATATTTAATTATAATTTTAATTTTTTATTTCTCCTAAATCATTTGTGAAAGTATTTCTTTAAGCACCAAAATTTGTTTACACTTTAGACATTCCTTTTTTTTAAATCAAGGTCAGTCATGCAGCCTGTATAAATGATTTTATACTTTCAAATATACTGATGCTTTTCTTGTGAAACTATGTTTAATGTGAAAGAGGCTTTGGTCTTGTCCTAGAACTTCCATTATACAGCAACAAGATGTCAACATGAAAAAAAATAACACTTCAACTGAAAAGCATTTAAAATGATCTAAGTATCATTATCTATAAATACATTGGTATATATTTTAATAATATTCTCCAAGTTTGCAGTGTTTACATGGAAAGTAAGAAAGCCTTTGAAACAATGGGATTTATTGTTCAAACGATATTACATAATATGAAAAACTTTCTTACAGAATACATGGAAAAGATAGCTAAACTTTAGAAAATGTCATTTTAAATGTGTATCTAAGATTACCGGCAATAAGGGACTAAAATCTCACAGAGAGCTAGACTCCAAAGCGGTGAGCTGATTGGAAGCAGTAACAACATGTGACATTTGGGTCATGTTCATGTGGCTAATAAAAAGAGTTGTATTTTATTTGATGTTTGGGAATACGTAAAACACCTTCACCAGAATAAGATGTTTCACCAGCATATTTGTTATTAAGAACCATCCCACTCAAAACAAGCTTCTTGTAGAAGTACACCCTTAATAAAAGTGTAGACTAGAAAAAATGTCTGCCCTATTGCTTTTGTCTTAGGAAACTCTTATCTGTCTTATCCTAGGTTTTGGATCAAGCCCATTTTGTCCTCAGTTGTATATCTCCTTCAAATTTATGTTGCCAATGTGTACCTGGACAAAGTACAATCATTTAACAGTGTGTCCAAGTTGGTAATGTCCTGCTATCTGATACAAATCAATGAAATCATAATGATGATAATAGGAGGCAGAAGAGGAGAAGGGTGGGACAGGAGGAGAAGAAATCATCCCCATGTAGTCAGAACACAAAGTAGAATGTAAGAAATCATGGATAAACAATAATCAAAAGAGATTAAAAAGTCCATGGGACTCATAAATTAAGGGTAAAAAAACAATCATGAAAGTAAAGAAGAAGTTGGCAGGAGCACAAGAGAGAACAGAAAGTATAAAATGTTTTAAATAGGAGATAGAGAAGAAAAACAAGAAAATAAACAAGTAGAAATAAAGTATAAAAAAGGACTAGAGAGAATTACAAGAAAGCAGGCAAAGAAGACGTAATATATCTGTGAACCAAATAACATAGTCTCAACATTCAGAAGGCAAAACTACGAGATAAAAAGAAGTCCAGGAGATTGGAAAAGAAGCATTTTAGTGTTAGGAGAGTTTAACTTAACTCTCTCTGTTTATTTAACATGAAGTTGGTAAAAATATATAAGTAAGGATACTGAATTTCTAATTAAACAAGAAAATTAGCAAAGGAAATCTAATACATAAACAAGCACATATGCATGTGGGGTGTGTATATGAAACCGAGGACAAAAAACAATATGTTTGTCATAACACCATGTCAGTGGTTGTGATTGGGTTTGGAAAGAAGTAGGGTACTAGCTCTTCCCTTGGCATGATCAGGAACTGAGGTCCAAGCCTTTGGATTCTTGCTGTATGACTCGGCAAGATATGGCAGAATTTACTGCCCCAGTTTTTACATCTGGGTGATTACCAACCCTCTCACAGAATGTTGGGGCAGAGGTGAAGAGATTGTGGAGTCCACGTCAAGTGGCTGATCAAGACTGTCTTAACCACTGGACTAAAGGTAGATTCCAAGGGGTCCTGTAGTTGACCAGTTTGTTTTCCTGCAAGAAATTAGTGGTGTTTCCAGGGCTAAATTGGTTCAATATTAAGATACATATTTACATAATTAAGATATATTATTATATAATCTATCATATTATTAGGATATAGCAAAATATAACCGGAGCATTTCTGTAGATGGTGAAAACTCATTTGACAAAATTCAATTCCTTGGTTTATTAAAAATATACACAAAAATAGACAAAATGGGAATTGATAAAAAGTTTTCTTAACATAGTAAAATGTGTTAATCTCAACATAAAGGCCAGAATTATTCATAATGGGAACACATGAAGCATTTTTTTTTTTCACTAAAGTGAAAAAAAAGATGAGCACAGTGGCATATACCTGTAATCTCAGCTACTCAGGAGTTTGAGGCCAGTTTGGGCAGCACAGCAAGACCCCATCTCTAAAATAAATAAATAAATAAATAAATAAATAAATAAAACAAAACATACATAAAAGAGGGTATCCTCTCTTACCTCTATTATTCAAGAACTTTCTGTAGCCATCCTCCATCTGACAAAATTAGAAAAAAGAAATGTAAAAGGTAAAAACGTTGAAAGAGGTTAATTATTAATATTTACAAAAGATTAGATTTCATACCTGGAAAATCAAGTAAAAACAACTTATGGTAGTGGAACAAAAATTAGCATATACTAATAGCTTATACAGATGCTCCTTGATTTACAATGGGGTTACGTCCCAGTAAACCCTCATAAATTGAAGATATTGTAAGTCTAAAATGCATTAATACACCTAACCTATTGAACATTATAGCTTAGCTTCACTCACCTTAAACATGCTCAGAACACTTACATTAGCTTAGAGTTGGGCAAAGTCATCTAACGTGAAGCTTATTTTATAATAAAGTTTTGAATGTCTTGTGTAATTTATTAAATACTATACTGAAAGTGAAAAACAGTGATTGTATGGGTACTCAAGTACAGTTTCTACTGAATACCTATTGCTTTCATACCATAGTAAAGTTGAAAAATCGTAAGTTGAATCATCATAACTTGGGGACCTTCTGTAATATGAAACGATAACTTTTATATGTTACAGCACAAGAAAAAGAAATAATGATAGAGGAAATGTCCCATTTATGTCAGTAACAAATAAGATACGTTGGGTGGAGATTTAATTTTGCAAGAAATGTTCAAATTCTACATTAGAAATATTTTAAAGATTCCTGAATGATACAAAGAAAGGTATGAACAAATGGAAAGGCTAGCTATTTTTTTAGAAAGGAAGTCTCAACTGCATCTTGTCTATTTCTCTTGTTACATTACATAATTAATTTTATGACATTTAAAAATGCTATTAGGATTTATTTGAAATGACTGGTGCTCACCATAAACTGCTGTGTTACCCACTTCAGGCCCATGGGAGACTGCCTTTCTCAGCCCCTTGCAAATGGGGCCATCTGACTCATTCTCAACAATAAAATCAGAGAGGAAGTGTCATGTGTTACTTCTAGGCCAAGACAGTGGAAAGTCTACAAGTGCATCTATTTGTCTCTCCCGCTTTGTGACAATCTTGGAGAACACCTCGTGCTGAGATGGTAGGGCTAAAGATTAGAGTAGTCTGGATTGCTGAATTACTCTGTAGAATGGGGCCATTTAGGGGATTTGTTTGGACGTTGCAGAGTGTGTGGGAGCAAACAAAAGAAAGCAAGCTTTTTTCTTTAAGCCATGAGTATTTGTACTTGCTTGTGCCTGATACTTTCAAAGACCTAAACTACCAAAAAAATTATCTTTGTCCTTCATAATTATTACAGTTTTCATAAAAACACAAGTTAATCCTATTAGTAGGAGTGACCCACACATTTTCTAAATATAATAAAACTAAATTTTAAAAAATAAATTATACTTTTTATAAACAATCAAGCATCCTTTATATTTAAGGCATACCTTAGAGATTTGTGGGTTCAACTGCAATAAAGTAAATATCTCAATAAAATGAGTCACATGAATTTTTTGGTTTCCAAGTGCACATAAAAGTTATGTTTACATTAGACTGCAGCCTATGGAGTGCTCAGTAACATTATGACTAAAAAACAATGTATATACGTTGATTAAAATAGTTTATTGCTATATAAAACTAACAATTATCTGAGCTTTCATTGAGTCCTTGTCTTTTTGCTGGTGGAGGGTCTTACCTTGATGTTGATGGCTGGGCACTGATCTGGGTGGTGGTTGCTGAAGGATGGGGTGGCTGTGGCAATTTCTTAAAATAAGACAATGATGAAGTTTGCTGCATCAACTGACTCTTCCTTTCATGAAATATTCTTTGTGGCGTTCGATGCTGTGTGATGGTATTTTACCAAGAGTAGAATTTTTCAAAATTGGAATCAGTCCTTTCAAACATTGCCACTGCTTTGTCAACTCAGTTCTTGTAATATCCTAGATCCTTTGTTGTCATTTTGACATTGTTCACAGCATCTTCACCAGGAGTAGATGCCGTCTCATCTGAAGAAACTACTTTCTTTGCTTATTCTTAATTCCTCATCCCTTCAAGTTTTACTCTGAGATTGTAGCAATTCAGTCACGCCACCAGGCTCTACTTCTAATTCTAGTTCTCTTGCTATTTCCACTACATTTGCAGTGACTTGCTCTGTGGAAGTCTTAAACTCCTCAAAGTCATCCATGAGGGTTGGAATAAGACATTTTCTAAATGCCTGTTAATGCAGATATTTTGAGCTCTTCTTATGAATCAAAAATGCTCTAATGACATTTGGAATAGTGAATCCTTTCCAGAAGATTTTCAATTTACTTTGACCACATCCATCAGGGAAATCACTATCTATGGCACTTACTGCCTTACAAAATGTGTTTCTTAAGTAATAAGATTTGAAACTGTAAATTACTCTTGATACATGGGCTGCAGAATCAATGTTGTGTTAGCAATCATGAAAACAACATTAATCTTTTTGTATATCTCCATCAGAGCACTTAGATGACCAGATGCATTACCAATGTGCAGTAATATTTGAAAGAAATATTTTTTTCTGAACAACAGATCTCAAGACTGGGCCTAAAATATTCAGTAAATCATGCTGTAAACAGATATGTTGTCATCCAGGGTTTATTCTTTCATTTCTAGAGATAGGCAGAGTAGATTTCGCATAATTCTTAAGGGCCCCAGGAATTTTCAGAATGTTAAATGATCATTGGCTTCAACTGAAGTCACCAGCTACATTAGCCCCTAACAAGAGAGTCAGCCTGTCTTTTGAAGGTTTGAAACCAGGCACTGACTTCTCTCTAGTTATGGAAGTCATAGATGTTATCTTCTTCCAATATAAGGCAGTTTTGTCTACATTGAAACTCTGTTGTTTAGTTTAGCCACCTTCATCGATGATCTCCATTAGATCTTCTAGAAAACTTCCTGTAGCTTTTATATTGGCACTTGCTGCTGACCTTGCACTTTCATGTTATGGAGACAGCTTCTTTCTTTAAACCTCATGAAGCAATCTCTGCTAGCTTCCCACTTTTCCACTGCCACTTCCTCACCTCTCTCTGCTTTCATAGAATTAAGGCCTTTCTCTGGTTAGGCTTTGGCTTTAGAGAATGTTATGGCTGGCTTGATCTTCTATCCAGATCACTCAAACTTTCTTCATATTGGCAATAAGGCTATTTTGGTTACTAATCATTCTTTTGTTCACTGGAGTAGTATTTCCTTTAAGAACTTTTCCTTTGTGTTCACAACTGGGCTAACTCTTTGACATGAAAAGCCTAGCTTTTGGCCTATCTCAGCTCTCGATATGGCTTCCTCGCTAAGTCTAATCATTTCTAGTTTTTGACTAAAAGTGCAGAACATGCTACTCTACCTTTCATTTGAGCTCTTAGAAGCCATTGTAGGGTTATTAATTGGCCTGATTTTAATATTATTGTGTCTCAGAGAATAGGGAGGCCCAGTGAGAGGGAAAAAGATGGGAACAGTCTGTCAGTTGAGCAGTCAGAACACACATTTATTGATTAAATTCATTGTCTTATAGGGACACGTTTCATGGTGCCCAAAACAATTGTAATATTAACATCAAAGATCACTAATCACAGATAATCATAACAAATATTAAATAATGCAAATGTTTGAAATATTGTGAGAATTACCGAAGTGTGACACAAAGTGAGCACATGCTGTTGGAAAAAATGGCACAGATAGGCTTGCCTGACCCAGAGTTGGCACAAATCCTCAGTTTGTAAAAAACAATATCTGCGGAGGGCAATAAAGCAAAGCTCGATAAAATGAGGTTTGCTTCTACATAAAATGCCATTTATAATAGCAACAATCATTCTAAAGTGTCTCAATAACTTCAACAATAGCTATGCAACACTGTTTATGGAGAACATTAAAAATTTTATTGAAGGACATTAAAAATAAATACTATATTGAAATATATAGCATATTCATGGAAAGAAAAAATAAGTGTCCAAAATGTGACAATTATCTTCATGTTAATTCATAAATTCCTCACAATCCTAATAATTTGTTTTTAATGTGGCAAGTAAATTCTCACTATTATAAGGAAAAGCAAATGGCTAAGAGCAGCCGAGAAAATTTTGTAGAAGAACAGCTTAGTGAGGCTTATCCTAGCAAATATTAAGTTGTAATATAAAACTCTGATAACCAAGTATCTTACACAAAAACAGTTTTGCAACAATTTGTTACCCATACTAAAAGCAGTAAAATTCCAACCTCATATCATAAATAACAAAATTTAATGAGTTAATAAAATTATAAAGAAGAATATATGCCTTTGGTAGTGGAAGAATTTTATAAGATGGTATGAGAATAAATACCTTAAAAATTAATAATTCAAATCATGAAATTGGTATGAAGTGGAGAGCAATCTGGGATTTTTAGCAAATTTGAAGATGCACTTACCATATGGCACTGTAATGCTGCCTCAAGTTACAGACCACAGAAAATCTTTCACTTTTCTGTACCAGGAGACATAGATAGGTAAGACTGTTTCTAACAGCAGTGTTTTTAAATAGTGAAAAAAACAATGGAAACAACTGAAATTTCCATCAGCAAGAGAATGAATACATAAATTACAGTTATTCATATAATGGATTTAAATTCAGAAATGAAAATAATTTATTATTATAATAATACAAGTGAATCTCAAAAATGTAATATTTAACAAAAAGAAAGTTGTATTAATATAACGTTACATAAATAAGGATATATTTTATAAACAGTATTTATATAACACAAGTTTTGTATATATAAGCTTTTGAGGAAAAAAGGGGGTTAATACTATGGGAGGAGGAGGGGATGAGATCTCCGAGGGTGACATTAGTGGTTTCAGCATTATGTGTAAACTGGATTGAGGGTACATAGGTCTCTTTTTAGTCTTTACTGATGTATAATATATTTCAAAATAATGTTTTAAAATGCTTGAAATATTAATATAAGGAGACTTAATGTTTAATAGTAGTTAAATATGAAAGGCCCAACTAATTTAGTAGAATTTTAAAAAGAAGATGTTAACAGTATATGTGTAAGATAAACTTTACATTACAGAAAAAAGTTTTTTAAATCACAACATAAATATTGAAAGATTATCAAATAATAATTCTGGATATTCTACATGTATTTTAAATGAATATTTAATGCATTTAGGAGAAAGTTTAGGACTAAGAAATTAAACCTAGGTCTAGTAAGTGGATGAGAGGATAAATGGAATATCATGTGAATCTGAATTTGCAGATATCATGTATCTTTTGCCTTACATTTCTAAACCGAGAGAGCAAAACTTAATAAGTTACATTCATCAGAAAATTTCTATTTTGTTAAACAATGGCAAACTAGGCAATTTAAAGAATGCATGGTGATTCAAGAATATGAAATCAGTAGATGCCTGATTCAGGTTTTAGTAACTACCAGTTACCTATCCTTGAACTTAATTTAGCCAAGACATTCTGAATTACATTCTTGTCCTTTGCCTTTTTAGTAAGTACCAGAGCTACAATAACTTGAAATATGAGCATAAGTGAACTAGCCTTGTCAAGGTAACTTCTAAGCATAATGAGTGTGCTTTGGCTAACCTTAGAAAGCACAGGTCATTTTGTCATGCAATTCTGTTACAAGATCATGATGATGTCTTTGGATTCAAGCCACCATACTTAAGCAGTTGCTGGCTAAAAAGAATTTACCTCGATTAAACTGATTTTGGAAAATTCTGCTTCTTCACAAGATGTTTGAAGTGAAATGTTACATTTAGAATGACTGGTAGTGGAGATAACTGCTTTAACATGCCACTTGGCTAAAAAGTGTCTATGCGATTTTTAACAACTTCTACCAATAATAATTTTGAAGATCAGAAAAGATATAAAAATTCACAACACCCCAAATGATTACTGGCAAATGACCTATATTCCAAATGTGAGAATTATTCTAAAACTACACAACCTACAATATGGTATACACATGCTTACTATAAAACAGACTACCTAAAAAAATAGGAAACACTTTGTACCTTTATTGTTCTTATTTCCTAAATTAGAAGCTTAGATTAAATGGTGTTGAAGATGCATTCTACAGTTGCCTTTATCATTCCTGGTGTTGACCCTAGCTTCTAAGCAATACAATATGACAAACATCATGAGATGTCACTCCCATGATCAAGTTGCCTCATAAAGACAAACCAAGATTTATTGTGCTTTGTGTCATCATGCTTCACAGATACTGTATTTTTTCCAAATTGCAGGTTTGTGGAAACCCTGCCTCAAGCAAATCTATTGGCACAATTTTTTCAACAGCATGTGCTCACTTTGTGTCTCTGTGTCACATTTTGGTAATTTTTGCAATATTTCAAACTTTTATTATTATTATTGTTATCTATTATGGTGATCTATTATTAGTGCTCTTTGATGGCACTATTGCAACTATTTTGGGGTGCCATGAACCATATTCATGTAAAACGGCAAACGGAATTGATAAATGTTGTTTGTGTTCTGACTACTCCCCCGACTGGGCTATTCCCCTATCACTGTCTCCCTCTTCAATCCTTTCTAATACCTGAGACAGGATGATAATGAAATCAGGCCAACTAATAACCTAAAGTGGGCTTTAAGCATTCAAGTGAAAGGAACAGTTGCATGTCTCTCACTTTAAATCGAAAGCTATAAATGATTCAGTTTAGTGAGGGAGGCATGTTGAAAGTCAAGATAGGCCTCTTATGTCAAAGACTTAGTCAAGTTGTAAATGCAAAGGAAAAGTTCATTGACAAAATCAAATGCGATACTACAGTTAGCACACAAATGATAAGAAGAAAAACAGCCTTATTGTTGCTATGAAGAAAGTTTGAGTGGTATGGATAGAAGTTCAAACCAGCCACAATATTACCTTAAGCCAAAGCCTAATCCAGAGCAAGACATTATTTATTTTCAATTCTGTGAAGGCTGAGAGAGGTAAGGAGCTTCAAAAAGTTGGAAACTAGTAAAGATTGGTTCACGAGGTTTAAGGAAAGTGCAATCTCCATAACATAAAAGTGCAAGGTGAAGTAGCAAGTGGTAATGTATATGCTACAGGAAGTTATCCAGAATAGCTAGCTAAGATCATTGATGAAGGTGGTTACACTAAATGACAGATTTTTAATGTAGATGCAACAGGCGTATATTGGAAGAAGATGCCACCTGTGACTTCCATAGATAGAGAGGAGAATTCAATGCCTGGCTTCAAACCTTCAAGAGACAGTCTGACTCTCTTGTTAGGGGCTAATGCAGCTGGTGAATTCAAGTTGAATCCAGTGGTCATTTACTACTCTGAAAATCCTAGGGACCTTAAGAATTATGCTAAATCTACTCTGCCTATGCTCTAGAAATGGAGAAACAAAACCTGGATGACAATGTAGCTGTTTACAGCATGATTTATGGAAATTTTTAAGTCCACTGTTGAGACTTACTGCTAAGAAAAAAGATTTCTTTCAAATATTACTGCACATTGATATTGTATCTGGTCATCCAAGAGCTCTGATGAGAGGCACAAGGATATTAATGTTGTTTTCATGCCTGCTACTACAAAATCCATTATGTAGCCTATGGATCAAGAAAAACTTAGAGTTTCAAATCTTATTACTTAAGAAATACATTTTATAAGGCTGTAAGTGCCATAGATAGTAACTTCTCTGATGGACGTGATCAACATAAATTGCAAACTTTCTGGAAATGATTCCCCATTCCAGATGCCATTAAAAACATTTTTGATTCATAAGAAGAACTCAAAATACCTACATTAGCAAGTATTTAAAAGATGTTTTATTCCAACCCTCATGGATGACTTTGAGGGGTTCAACACTTCAGCAGCACAAGTGATTGCAGGAGTGGTGGAAATAGCAAGAGAGCTAGAATTAGAAGTAAAGCCTGAAGGTGTGACTGAATTGCTGCAATCTCATGATAAAACTTGGAGAGACGAAAAATTGCTTCTTATGAATGAGCAAAGCGGTTTCTTCAGATGAGATGGAATCTACTCCTGGTGAAGATGCTGTGAATAATGTTGGAGTGACAACAAAGGACTTAGAATATTATAGGAACTGAATTCACAAAGCCACAGCAAGGTTTTAGAAGGCTGACTCCAATTTTGAAGAATTCTCCTGTGGGTAAAATGCTATGAAACATGCTACAGCTAAATCTCTTAAGAAAGGGACATTTTATGGATATGGCAGTCTTCACCATTGTGTGATTTTAAGAAATTGTCACAGTCATCCTAGTCTCTATCAGCCACCACTGGAATTGGTCAGTTGCCAGCAAAATCGAGGTAAGATTTTCCACCAGTGAAAGATTTTGACTTGTTAAAAGCTCAATAATTTTTACCATTTTTTTCAATAAAGCAGTTTTTACTTAAGGTATGTACATTGCTTTTTTAGACATAGTGGTATTTCACATTTAATAGACTACAGTATAATGTAAACATATAATTCATATGTACTGGGAAACCAGTGAATTTTTGTGACTCTATTTATTGGGATATTTGTTTTATTGTGGTAGTCTGGAACTAAACCTGCAATATCTTCATATCATTCCTGTGTATATCTCCCTCTGGCTAGAAAACTCGTTCTAGAGATTGTTATTGCTGGCTCAAGAAACTGGAATCCCTCATTTATGTAATGTCCCCCTAGCAAGAAACCACAGGCCCAAAGGAGGCGAGGGTGGCTTCTAGCAATAGTCAGCAAGAGGCAGGTGCCTTCTCTCTTACAACTGCAAGGTAATGTATGCTTCCAGCAACCCAAGGGAGCTTAGAAATGGGTTTTTCACAAGTCAAGCCTCCAGATGAAACTCTGCTTAACCAATATCTTTATTGCAGTCTGGTGAGGGCCTAAGCAGTTTTACTAGGACCCAGCTAAGCTGTGCCTAAATTCTTGACCCTTGGAAATTTTGAGATAATAAATCTGTGTTAAAGATACTAAATTTGGGATAATTTGTTATGTAGCAATAGGTAACCAATAAAGATGGTAACCAGAAAATTACACAGCCTTATGCTTCTGCATGTTAGATAAATAGTTTCCACAAGTAGAATATCATTCATAGAATAGTTAAGTAGGTTGCAAAAGATTTGTGATGACATGTATGCCAGAGTATGAAGTTTTCCCAAACGTGTATTCATTCAAATATCAGAACGAGGCACTAGAAGTAGAAGAGCTTCCTGGATTAATATAGAAATGCTGCACTAGGTGATCATTGGCTGTTAGAGGCAGGTTACTATATTCAAATCTGTGCACATCATCTTGTTCTCTAGGTATAAATATAATACCAGGAGACAGCCAACTAGAACCTTATATATTAGAGTTAGGGTAGCACACTATGCTTCTCAGGCAAAATTTGTCCATCTACATGCTTTTGAAAATATAGTTTTCTTGGGAATTAGACATGCTTGTTTGTTTACATATTGTCTTGGCTACAATGACAGAGTCAAGTAGGAACCGTGGCAGAGACTATGGCCTGAAAAGCTTCAAATATTTACCTTTGAGCTCCTTGCAGAAGTTTGCTGACCCCTGGGTTAGAATATTAGATAAAGTGAAACCTTCTTATATACACATTCACATACACATACAGCTATTGGTAAATATTAAATCTATTTAGCTATTATTTTATTTTTGCTAATAAGAAAAAGAGTTTTGAACACATTGTAATATAAGTCATAGGAATAGCTTTCTAAGTGTACATGAGAATATTACATGTATGAAAATGATGTAAAGAAACATTCAAGATTTAATGAAATCAGAACAAGTTTTTTTCAAAAAGTAATTAATCAAAGACATAACAAAATGATTTTTTAGAGATGAATCAATCAGCTTGTTTGTTCAGATTAAAAATTTTAGACAGCATTCCAGGAGATTTAATGCACACTGGTATATGCTAAATTTTTAATCCCACACTCATTCACACATACATAAGGGGAAAGTACGAAAAAAATATAACTAGGTGGAAAAGACATGTTGAATATAAAAAGAATAACCGGTATGGCACCAGCCTTTTCCTCTGCAATAGTAAATTAAGATTAAAAGTGGAAAGCTTTGAGACATAAAAGCCGTGTCCAATATTTTTGTCAATTAAGTTGTTTTGTAGTTGTGCAAATCAACAAAATACATACTCACATATGCAGATATTCAGAAAATATAATCTGTGAATTAATTTTGAAATAATTATGTAATTAATAAAAATGAATTAAATTAAGCGATTATGAATAGAAAATTTATAATAGAAAAGAACTCATAGTGAACATTGAAAGAAATTGTGCATAGTGAAAACTCAGTAAATGTGTCAAATCAGGTTTAAACTGAGTGAAAATGTTAAAAATGAAAGACATAAAATTTAAAAACAATAATTAAACAATGCTATTACAAGTTTTCTGATATCTAGAAATTGCTAGTAAGAACAGAGTGTGAAATGAGGCTGTAAATAGAAAGCATAGTACAGAATTATTACGGTATAAGAGAGGTTTAGGAGCTGTTTTTAAGTAGGAAAAATAGGATTCATTAAATGTAAAATATGTCCCTTATTATGTTTTATTGTTAGGTATGTAATTATCTCTATCCATATGATTGGAAAGATAGAATAAAGTTATTGTCATAGTTATTTCTATGCTGAGAATTTTGGAAAATTTATGTTAGTATTTAACTTCTCTATATTTTCTAAGTTTATAATGGCTAACGTGTAATATTTCATAATAAAGAATATTATAAACTAATTTGAAATGAATATATCAAAATGCTTGCTTTGTATATCAGTGGTATTAGAGATGAGCTGTATTTTTAATATTTACCTTAATGTAGTTTTTAATTATAATCAGGATTGCTTTTACATTAAAAATTAAGGCATAATTAATTCAGAGCCCCATTCTTGTTTTATAATATAACCGACTGCATTAGAATATGGAAGAAATTCTATTTGGTAATGTGGAATGTCGATGCCTAATAGCAATGCTGCTTTTGTCAAGTTATTAGTCCAAAAAGTTAGGATATGGATACACAAAGTTTGAGAAACTGGTGTTTATATAGTATTAGCTGTCTTCTGCTAAGCTATAATGCTTTGCTTCTAAATCTACCACCATTATGAATAATATGCTATTTCAATAAATAATATTTGGTCACCCATATGTTTTAATGCCAGATTAACATATTTAAAATTCATTTCTAGGAAAGTAGATCAAGAGTGCTTATATGGCAGGATGTCTTATGTCTGGTACTTAGTGAAATCATAAAATGCAACAATAGGAAAAAATACATATTTTTGTAAAGTAGTCAGATGGGTTCTTCCATTTGGAATTTTCATAATTGGGAAAGTAAGGTGGTGGCGACTTTTCCTCCAGGGAAAAGAGCTGGGGACGGGGAGTGGAAACCAAGAGAGACAAAAAACACATTTGTACAGACCCCTGAGCCTGTGCAGGAAGGGGGCCGGTAAGAGTACAAGTCTTCGTAAGGTGAAAGAGGCTTTATGTGTATTGGTTAGAAATGAGAATAGCGTGGAGCTGGGACAACCAGGTGGGCTGAAAAAGATGACTACGATTTACAAGGAGAGGCTCTGAGACAAATGAAAGAAGTTTGGCAACATATTCATGTCATTAAAGCAGCTGAGCTCCATAAGTCTGGAGTCTGCCAGGATCATTATTCAGAGTTCCCCACGTGTAAATCAGTTTGTGGGCAAGGAACTGGCATATGTAATTACTTGTTAATAGTAATGACATACACATGAAGGAATAAAACACCATCAATGGAAAATATGTTTTCCATTTTTAAAGAATTTGTTCATAAGAAAGAATGGTAAATACTATGATTTTGAATTTCCCTACATGGGAATGAAATAAAGAAAAAATCATAGCATCTAGAGGATCCTTAAAAATGAAAATATATTAAAAAAAACCTCAAAATAATATCATTTCTCATTCAAAATAAGATGTAAAATATCTCACAGTTAATGTTTACAGTTCAAGCAGAATTATAAACTTAATTACTTTTAATCTAAGTGAATATGCAGAAAATTCCTTTGTGAGGCAGCTCAAGATTATAAAGTTTGTTAATAAAAATATTAAATATTACATATACTTAGAAAACTAGCTAAGTGATGGAAGTGAAAAAAATGCAAGGAAATCCTGACAGCACTTCAATAATACTATTAATTCAGTGCAAAGTGGGAAACTTGAAAGTGGTAGACAAACGTGAGTTTTAAGGAGGGGGAACATGGACCAAGTTGAAAGAAAGTAATACACAGTCCAGCTGCTAACACATAGGAGGAAATAGACTCAGAAACATTTCATACTTCTTGGCATCCTTCTACTCTAAGGTTTTCACTGTTTCAGTTGTTGATGTTCCTAATCCATTAGGGTTTTACTTTTTGGCAAGGTAAGAACAGAAAAGACTCTGTTGTGCCACTATAAACAAAGTTTAAGTAATTATATCTCAAAAGCTTTCCAAAAAGGATTTCTCTTCTCTGGACTCTGAAACTGGGTGCTGGAGAAAGCTTCCTGGTGTGGTATTTCTCAGTTTTCATTTTCACTTTGGCTAAGAGGCCTATGTTTGCACTGTCTTTTTTTTTTTTTTATTTTGATAAATCCAAGTTGGTTTTATTTCTTGAGCAGCAGATTACTCTGAAATTATTGCAGGTGGCTGAGACCATTTGGTTTTGTCTCAGGCAGACTTAAATATATGTGTAGATCCATTTGTGTAGAGATTTCTATTGGCTTACGTTTGGTTGCCCATTCTTTATGCCCTACCAGTTAGTTTAAGTGTTACACTTTACAGATCTAATAAACTTGAAATCAATGAGAGGTTTGTCTAGATTAGAGTTTTGCTCCCAACAATGTAAGGAAATAAAAGTCTAGAAATTAAACTGAACAAATTTTTTTTTTTCATAATTAGGGAGTTGTCTTTTGTATCGTAGCTCCATGTATTGTTCAACAAACTCACTCTTAATTATAAGTCTTTTATCAAGTCATAACTTTGGAATACCTTTTCCATTTTTCTTTATTATTTTCTTGTTTGTTTTCTCAAAGTTCACTTCCTCATCCAAACCTGATCCAATCCAAATCTCTCATTCAAATCTAATCCAAATTTGATAATTTTAATCATTCCAGATTTCCTTATTGTCTATCTAAAGAGGTCGCATACTTTTTAGGGGGGTGAGAAGGATTTTACAATGAACATGTATCTTGGATATAAACAGAACTGATAAGGACAAATTTCTAAGGCAGTCTTTCAGTAGAGGAAGTAGGTAAAACCACGTGATATTCATCAAGTTTTTGTTGTTAAAATTTGTTTCACTAATGTAATTTTAGAAACTGGATGTAGATTCCTATGTCCAATGTGTTAGCTCAAGATGTGATTATTACAATTAAAAAATATGACTCTGATTTTGATGTAGCATCCTTGTAGGATAGAGGCTTGTGAAGAGCATCACTCCTCTAATGAGAAGAAAAAGTAAAAATGGTCAATAAGAAGAATGTCACTGGTCACAAGCTGATGCTTTGGTAACCAGCTGTAATCTTTAGCATATATGCATGAAGAATATGCCATATTTATTGAGTGACTAATATGGACCAAGCACTTTCTGAATGCTTTGTCTATATTTACTAAGTTAATCTTCCTGGCAACCCCACAAGATAGCAACATTAATATAAAAAGATGAGGAAACAGAATCATAAGGACAATAAGCAAAGGACATATAGATGTTGAGTGTGTGGCCAGGATTTAGGCCCAGGCAATCTGACTCCAGAGCTTAGTTCCTTAAGTACCTGTTATGCAGCATCTGAAATTGGGTTCTGATAGCCATCAACCATGGTCCAAGAAAAGTTACTGCTATTTACCTCTTTTTTCTTAGAGGAGATGCTTTGTCTTTGATCCTGCCTGGTCAATGATAGCTGGCAGATGGTGCTAACTTTTCTACTACTATTTTCTTTTATGATAACTAGACTTGCTTTTAAAATATGGGTTCTATGAACCATAATTTAATTTTTCTTTGTGTATGGTTTGGTAGGATGGAGATAGCTTCTTTTTTGTATCCTAGTTTTAAAAAATAAATTCAGAGACCATACAATAATACTGTACTGTCATTTACTTGTCACTCGATTTTGTTTGTGGGCCTTAATTAATTTATTTTATCTATATCAGTAATAAATACACTCATATTCAAATTAAATGGTTAGCTCTTTGTTTTCTATTAAAGCTGGATAATACCACAAAGTTAATAAATTCCAATGTTTGATATCTACACGCAAGAAAAAACTTAAGTCCAGAAGGCCTATGTATCTTGTTCCTGGCCACATTGTCTTCCAGCAACTGAATCAGGACAAGAATTCAACAGGGCAGACTCCAGGCTAGTTCTCTTTCTACTACAGTATTTAGAGGCTGGATTTAAAAAGCTGTGCTTCACATATTAGGTGATGTAATTTTGAAATTCAACCCATAGACATAGAATAAAATCACATTGAAAACAATTTAATTAAAAGGAAGTATGTGGTATTAAAATATATCTAGATTTAATACTGTCAGAGAAAATTTACTAATGACAAAATTCAAGAGGCTTCAGTCAACAAGGGAAAAGTTTTTGATTTGCTGTGAGTCTGATCATATGCTTAGAGTGCTCAAAGTGTGGGTAAAGCACTCAGACATGTTTATTCTACAGATAACATTTGCTTGAACTATCTGCTCTGATTACTTACAGGTTGGCTTGGAAAACTATTCACACATAATAGCTAGAAAGTACTTTAGTTCCTGACAATTCTATGTATGATTCGTGTGACCTTGGCCAAATTACTTTAAACATTAAGGCCTTAGATGCTTTATTTGTGAAGTGGAGGTAATGCTGTACATGATTTGTGTACTCAATTAAATAAAGTACTTAACAGTTCTGACACACAGTAAAAAATGTAATAAAAAATACTATTTCACTATCTTTATAGTTGTTATTATTAAGTGCCCAATGAACCATCTATTGGAAATTTTTCTCAGGATCCTTCTAGAGGATTTAAATGAATAGACAAAGTACCTTTTCCTTCCAATTGGATAGACAATCTTTTTAAGGGACAAGACTGTGAAGAAATTAGAGTTGTGTAAGGAATTTTAAGTGAAAACAGTTAAAGCTAGATGCTGCCATTATTTTCTGGGAAAGTACAGGCCTGGAAAATGTTTAATTTCTCATTTAAGGTGGTATGAAATAAGTGTATATGGGAATATATAAAATATTATAAGAAAAATTACTAACAAATAAATAAGATTCCTATAATTACTAAAGTAAATGTTAAGAGAAGCTATAATCAGATCTGAATGCGGATCCCACAGAATGTCTTTATGCAGCAGAGAATTCTCAGCAGGATGCAAGCAAAGGGGTGATACTTGGAGAAGAATGCAATGGACTCTCCAACTATGAGGAAGGGCTTTGGAGAAAATTTACAACTCTGAGCTAACAAATTCTACATGGCTGATTATACATGTTTCTTTTGCTGAGTTGGAAATCTTGCCAAGGAATTAAAGAATATAAGAGCATTAACAATGGCTCAAAGAAACCTGCTATGCATTCCTTAATGACAGGAAATATTGGATGAACACACAACAATGGGATATGCAATGTCTTTTAAATTTTTGGCATAGAGCCCACTAATCAGAGTAGTAATACAATCCAAAAATTGTATCATTTAAAAAATAATTTTATTTCGGAAATATGTTATAGCCTTGAATTGGATCTACCATTTAGTTGTTAACCTTTGTTCTTGCAATTGAGATGATTTTGGTGGTTGACGGCTTCATCTATGCCTATGTTGCTTACTCTTTATGACATAATTCATAGTCTGATTTTATCTTCTATCACAGGTATGTAACTTTTTAACGCATATATTTTTTAAACAGTACAATTCATAACAAGCAAAAGCAGATTCTTATTTCAACATCTCTAATCGTAATCAATTCCACTTGTGAAATAATTTTATAATATTGACAAGTGTTCATACAAAATAAAAATGTCCGAAGACTATAATCCATTGATTTATTGATGAATACTTCCCAATTCAGGCCAAGAACAGGCCAACCTGCAAAGAAGAGATGGAATATCTAGGGTGATTTTCAAATTAATCAAAATACATAAGATTGTGAGTTGTCTAGTTCAGAATTTCTATAATTCCCTTGTGAGGAATGTCTGTAATTGTTAGCTTAGACGGCTTCGGGCAATGACAGTTTTAAATACTATCATGTTCCTATGTTTGTCACTGCCACTGTATGACACAGTTGTGCACAGCTCAGGCAGATTTGCATCCAGTCTCTTACTTCACCATCTAAATACGCACTGAACACATTTCAAAAACAATCATCTTGTAGGAACCTTAATTAGCACTGCAGGCAGAAGTTGTCAGTGATCACATTGCATTGTATTCACCAAGCTACCAGGACTATTTTTCTTCAAACAAAAAGGCTGAAAATAAATTTTTCCAATGAAAATATCTTTTAAAATTGTTTTTATTGAGTTAAATTGATGTATGCCTATCATTATGAATGTATATATTTATATACTCTATAGAATGGTGCAAATTATATATGGACACAATGTAATACAGTGAATGGACTTTGCAAACAGCCAAGTGTTCAAGTTTTCCCTTTAAATGACATTTTCAAAATATGAATGTATGTATAAATCTAGAATTAAACTACCCAAACCATTTTTTCCTCATCTGTAAAACAGAGATCTAATGGGATGCTATTTTACTGAAACTTCTCCGTGTAGTAGTTATTGTCATTCTGTCATCATTATTATTATTATAGAATATGTTAGTTATTTCTTCCTCCATTATTCCAAAGCAAGTTCTACATAGCTATAGTTTAATTCTTATCATATTGCTATGTCTCTTTCTTCTCTCTGTAATAAATACAGAACACATACAGGTATATAAGGATATTTGCTAAATAATTGAATAATATACTGTGAGATTTCATAACTCTATTCATAAATCAAATAGTGAATAATGCTATCTTACATTTGCTATAGAGATACAAATAGAGACACAATATTTTCTACATCAGAATACATTTCAATTTAAATGAAATTTAAAACGAGCACATTAATATAACAGAAACAGAATTTAGGTTTAATACCGACATAGTATCATATTATTAAATATGTTTAGCATGACATGCAAAATAATTCATTCTGTTTTTTGCTAACTTTAAGCATTTTAAAACATGATAGAAAATTGCTTTAAAGAAACGGTAGTTGGTCCCAGTGCATATATGTAGACAGCTTGATAAAGTAGAGAGAAAATGATCATTGAAGTAAGAATGACTTGGGTTCAAATCAAATTTTTTAACCTTGACACATAAGGGAATGAAGATGGAGTACAGAAGAAAGGCGCAATAAGAAACAATGAAGGAAGGTTGATGTGAGAACATGAATCAGGAAAAGGAAACAAAAATGGGAGGAAAAACTAAACAAGGGAGATCAGATACAGGCAGGATTAAGCTAAAGATATAGAGATAGTGAAATAGTAGGCTAAATGGAGAAAATAAGAAAAGATATATTTTCTCATTTACACAGAAGTGCTATAGCCAACTATCCTTTGTAAAGAGGGTAGCATAATTCAAATCAAAAGGGAAATCAATTTATGTCACTTTTGTCCATTCCTGGAAATTGATGGCAAGATATAAGAGAAAGAGAGTTGGTTTTGTTGTACTATAATAAATAGTGAATTTTGGAGCATTTGGTCCTTTTGTGTTGGCAGAGATATTAAAAACTATTTTAATATGGCAAAGGATGTCTAGAAATTACATGTGAGTAAAAAAGAAAAACGAAAGGGGAGAAAGCAAGTTTGAGGTAGGGAAGGAGTAGAGCCATATGGCCATGTAAAATCCCAATGTCACACCAGAGTATAGATTATCTATGTCTACACTTGTGTGAGTAATGTTTGAGGGGAAGTCATGGCCTAGGAGCTGAGTTCCACACCTGGGATAATGCAACAGAATATTGGGTCAGCAATGTAAAGACTGTGTGATGGTGAGCAAATATAACTAGTAGTGACTATGAAAATCCCTCATGGCACCCTTCTTCCTTTCCTGACTCTCTGCAGAATTCTTGGACAGATTACCTAGATCCTGGGATTCCACTGCAGCTGGTATGGATTTTCAGCCAATTTTATTTAAGAAATCTAAAAAGACAGGGTACCTGGGTTGACATCCAGCTTAACGGGAGTAGAGATAGGTACACGTTGTAATATACTCAAATGATGTGAATGAATTGTTTCTGTAGATGAATCAGTTATTCACACAAAGAGATGAATAAATAAATAAAGGAAAGCTGATTTCCTTAAACAGAGTTAGTGTTAATTTTGTTTTTAGCCATTTGGTTAACCATTATTCTTTATATATTTACCCCTCAATTTTTTAAACCAGTTTATCTTTTCTAATCAATTTTTTGCCTGAGGACCCAGCTATAGTTACTGCAGGAAGACATAATGACCCAGGCCTACCCTGTGTGAAATATGAGAGACTCCCTTGAATCAAGTGAATATATGTTGGGGACTTGAGCTGTTGCTTCCATCTCTCAGGGAGTTGGGCCATCAGGGAATTAGGTTTTTAGAGGCAATTAACCTTCTGGATAGTTTTCCAAAGGACTGTTAACAAACAGGCTTCCAGTGTACTTGATTTTGAAATATCTTGTGACCTTACAGCTGCAGGTAATATTCATGGAAGCAATCTGTCCTAAGGATGTTTTCCTTGATTCCCATCTTAGAATAAATTGGACTTAGAATAAATTCTAGTGGTAGAATGCTCTTGTTATACATGGGAATTTATCCAACTGTGGATCAAATTTGAATGATATCATTATTTTCTCTGTAATTCTAACCTTTAAACCACTTTTCACTGTCCAAGAATTCTCAAATGAGCTGAATTAGATGAAATGGTAGTAAACATATTTCCATTTTTAATAAACATTTTATTGGAGTATATCATATATACAGAAAATATACAAATTACAATGATCACAAAGTGAACATACTCATTTGTCTACTCTATATCTGCATCTATATCTAGTCTACATCTGTATGTCTACATAGCTATCTCCAAAATGTGTCAGGTAGATAAACCCAGATATATCTGGTGTATTAAAACACCTATATGTATTGTTTTGAATACACTACTAATAAAAATGAATTCTCCATAGGATTTGATTTTTATTCATCAGTTGAGAAAGACTAAAGAAATTACATGTGCATTATTGCCAAATGTAAATTAAACAAGAAATTTTATACACTCCTGCTGAGATAAACTTTCCAGAGGACAATTTGGCAATATATACCAAAACTCTTAAAAATGTGCATACATTTGACTCAGCAATTCTTTGTAAGAATTTATCCTAAGAATATAAACATGAATGTTTCCTCGAAGAATTTATGTTAGTATTACTTTAACCATAGTAAAAATCTGGGGAAAATAATCATAGGCAGTTTGTCCAAAGTAGGAAATATTTTATATAAAATATGGTACATTCATAGAAAAGAAAAATCTGTAGTCAATAAATTATGTGAAAGAAAAATATGATTAGTGTGGGGATCATAATATATATTTAAGGGAATAAAGAAGAATAGGTACTATATAAAAACCTTATTTATAACTGTTATACACACAAATTTATGCAACAGAATAGTAATATCGAGGACTGATGACACAATAGCTGTTGCATACAAGTAAGATGACAAGCCAAAAATGAAAATTAATGTTTGAAAATAATTTTATGACCTGAAGGTGTTTCTCATGGTGACTCCTGATCCAGATGGAAGGTAGAAACAGATTCAGAGCATAAAAAGCAAGGTTTGTGCAGAGGGGTTTGTTTTGTTTTGATTTCTTTTTTGAAGAGTGCAGTTCCTGTGCTGTGCCTTCCAGCCTCCCCCGACCTTACCTCAAATCCATTTACAGAGACTTGAAAGAGACCCATCAGTTTGCTTGAGATGCATCCCCTGTACTATCTAAGGGGGTGCATTGAGCTACTCTCTGGAGCACAGCAGAAGGATAACGAGTCCAGAGTACATGGCTATTGCCCTTAGGCATCTGTGCAAAAACAGGGTAGTGATATTTGGGAAGTAAATCTTCCCAACCTAGGAACAACAATATTTGGGTACCATAGGAAAGAGAGCCTAGAGCTATTGTAAAGACTGCCCAAGAAGATTACCTGGAAGGTTTTTAGTAGCATGAATAGCAGGAAAAATCTAGGCCTGCAGGAAGAACAGTCACTTGGAAGAAAAAGTACGTCACAGATATTGGGGAGTTGTGGCAGGAGCAGGCAGGTGAGGGGGCCTCTGAAGTGCCCAAGAAGGTAGCATGATGGACATACACCCACTGCTGTGGAAGACTGCTACTTGTGTCCCCCAGAACTTGGATCTGATGAGGTGAGAATCCCAGTTACCGAGCAGTAGGGAAAAGGACATACTCTGGGCAGAGAAGGAGAGAGGAAGGAACACCCTTGTCAGAGTGGCTCTCGCTATGGTGAGCAGAGAGAATTCAAATGTTAAAGGAAGCTCACAGTTTTCATTACTGAGATTGGATTATTTGATATAAGACATTTTTATTTGATTTTAGAAAATTGTTCATTTCTTTCCCCATTTTCTATTGATGCATTTTATCTTTTTTAAATTTGTAGGTTTTTAAAATTTTTTGTTTAATTTTTTTATTATTATGGGTAGATAATAGTTGTGTCTTTATAGGGTACATGTGATGCATTGATACAGGCATACGATGTGAATTAATCAAATCAGGGTAATTGGGGCATCCATCACCTCAGGGATTTATCATTTATTTCTTTGTGTTAAGTACATTCTAATTCTACTCATTCTACTCTTTTAGTTATTTCAAAGTATACTGTAACTTGTTGATTATAATCACCTCATTGTGCTGTCAAATATTGTTCATTCTATATAACTACCTAACTATATTTTTGTACCCATTAACCATCCCCTTTTAATTCCCCTCTCTGCTACCCATCCCAGCCACTGATAACCATCATTTTACTTTCTGTCTGCATGAGATCAATTGTTTTTAATATTTAGCTCCCACATTTGAGTGAGAACATGAGAGATTTGTCTTTCTGTGCTGGGCTTATCTCACTTAACGTAATGTTCTCCAGTTCCATCCATGATGTTGCAAATGGCAGGATTTTATTCTTTTTTCTAGCTGTGTAATATTCCGCTGTGTATATACACTACAATTTCTTTACCCATTTATCTGTTGATGAACACAGGTTGATTCCATAAGTGCTGCAATAAACATGGGAGTGCAGATGTCTTTTGAATATACTGAATTCCGTTCCTTTGGATATATACCCAGAAGTGGGATTGCTGGGTCATATGGTAGTTCTATTTTTAGTTTTTTGAGGATCCTCCATTGTCTTCTCCATAGTGGCTACACTAATTACATTCCCTCAACAGTGTATGAAGGTTCCTCTTTCTCCAAATCATTGCCATCATTTGTTATTCCTTGTCTTTTGATAAAAGCCATTTTAAGTGGGGTGAGATGATATCTCATTGTAGTTTTGATTTCCATTTCTCTAATGAACAATGATGTTGAGCACTTTTTTGTATACTTGGCCATTTTTATGTCTTCTTTTGAGAAATGGCTATTCAGATCCTTTGCCCATTTTCTAATCAGATTTTTTTATTTTTACCTGTAGAGTTGTTACAGCTCCTTATACATTCTAGTTATGAATCTCTTGTCAGATGGGTAGTTTGTATTTTTTCTTATTCTGTAGATTGTCTATACACTTTGTCTAGTGTTACTTTTGCTATGCAGAAGCTTTTTAGCTTGATATGATCCCATGTGTTCAATTTTGCTTTGGTTGCCTGTGCTTTGGGGGTATTACTCAAGAAGTCCTTGCCCAGACCAATGTCCTGAAGCATTTCCCCAATGCTTTCTTCTAGTAGTTTTGTCATTTCAAGTCTTAGATTTAAGCCTTCAATCCACTTTGATTTGGTTTTTGTATACAGTGAGAGATAATGGTCTAGTTTCATTCTTCTGAATGTGAATATTCAGCTTTCCCAGTACTATTTATTGAAGAGACTGTCCTTTCCCCACTGTATGCTCTTGGCATCTTTGTAAAAAATGAGTTCACTATAGATTTGTGGATTTATTTCAGGGTTCTCTATTCTGTCCCTCTATTCTATTGGTCTATGTGTCTGTTTTTATGCAAGTACCATGTTGCTTTAGTTACTATGGCTCTGTAGTATAATTTGAAGTCAGGTGATGCAATTCCTCCACTTTTGTTCTTTTTGCCCAGGATGGCTTTCTCTATTCTGGGTCTCTGCGCTTCCATATAAATTTTAGGATTATTTTTTCTATTTCTGTGATAATGTCTTTGGTATTTTGATGGGGATTGCATTGAATCTGTAGGTTGCTTTGGGTAGTATAGACATTTTAAAAATATTGATTCTTCCAATTCATGAGTGTGAAATATTTTTTCATGGTTTTTTGTGTGTCTTCAATTTCTTTCATCAATGTTTTTCAGTTTTCATTGTAGAGATTTTCCCTTCTTTGGTTAAGTTTATTCCTAGATATTAATATTTCAATTTATTTGTACCTATTATAAATGGGATTATTTTCTCCGTTTCTCATTACGATTGTTTACTGTTGGCATATAGAAATGGCACTGTTTTTTTTATGTTGATTTTGTATTCTGCAACTTTACTGACATTCTTTATCAGTTCTAATAGTTTCCTGTGGAGTCTTTAGGTTTTTCTACACACATGATCATCTTGTCTGTGAACAAGGATAATTTGACTTCTTCCTTCCTAATTTGGATGCCCTTTATTTTTTTCTCTTTTCTGATTGCTCTAGCTTGAACTTCCAGTGCTATGTTGAATAACAGTGGTGAGAGTGGGAATCCTTGTCCTGGTCCAGATCTTAGAGGAAAGGCTTTCAGTTTTCCCCATTCAGTATGATACTAGCGGTGGGTCCTTCACATATAGCTTTTATTGTGTTAAGATAATTTCCTTCTATACCCAGTATTTTGAGAGTTTTTATTATGAAGCGATGTTAAAAGTTATCAAATGCTTTTTTAGCATCAATCGAGATGATCCCATGATATTTGTCCTTCATTCTGTTGATAGGATGTATCACTTTAATTGATTTGCATATGTAGAATCCTGGGATGAATCCCAATTTATCATGATGAATAATATTTTTAATGTGTTGTTGAATTCAGTTGGTTAGTATTTTGTTGAAGATTTTTGCAACTATGTTTATCAGAGGTATTGGCCTATAGTTTTCTTTTATGTGTGTGTTTGTCTGGTTTTGTCATCAGAGTGATACTGTCCTAATAGAATGAGTTTGGGAGTATTCTCTCTCCCTTGATTTTTTGAAATAGTTTAAGTAGGATTAGTATTAGTTCGTCTTTGAATGCCTAGTAGAATTCAGCATTGAAGCCATTGGGTCCTGGGCTTTTCTTTGATGAAAGACTTTTCATTATTGTTCCTATCTGATTACTTGTTATTGGTTTATTTAGGTTTTGGATTTCTTCCTGGTTCAATGTAGGTGGTATGTGTGTAGGAATTTATGCATTTCTCCTAGGTTTTCCAATTTATTGGAATATGGTTGCTTATAGTAGTCTCGATCCTTTGGATTTCTGCTGTGTTAGTTATGTTTCCTTTTTCATCTATGATTTTACTTATTTGGGTCTTCCCTCTTTTTTATTAGTTAGTCTGGCTAACGTGTCAATTTTGTTTATCTTTTCAAAAACCAAGTTTTTGTTTTATGATCTTTTGTATTTTTTTTGGTTCATTTCATTTGTTTATGCTACAATTTTTATTATTTTCTTCTACTAATTTTGGGTTGGTTTGCTCTTGTTTTCCAGCTCTTCAAGATGCATTTTTAGGGTATTCATTTGAAGCTTTTCTACTTTCGATTGTAGGTACTTTTGCTGTAAACTTTCCTCATATGACTGCTTTTACTGTATTCCATAGTTTTTGATAGGTTGTATTTTCATTTTCTTTGTATCAAGAATTTTTTCAATTTCCTTCTTTGTTTTTTATTTTTTTAAATTTACACATTGTAATTATACATATTTTTCAGGTATAATTTGATATTTTGATAAATATCTGTTGTATAATGATTCAGTCAAGGTACTTTGTGTATTTAGGAAAAATTAATTCTTACTAGGAGTTTGGAAAAATATTTGAAGAATGGATATACATTTATAAATAGTAATGAAGAGGGAAAGAACATTCTAGGAAGTGAGAATAATTTGAATGTAAAGATATAGGAGCAGAAAAGTGTAGAGAAGCAGCAGAAAGGTATAAAAAGTAAGGCTCTCTGTAGGTAAGTTGAGACGACATTGCAGGAGGCTCCAGGTTCCATCAAGATTAATGGCAGAAAATGAACTGGTACAGATAATAGTGGTACTAGTCCTGAAGTCTTTTGGGAAAAGTAGATTCCTAGAAGTCAGGAGATCACTGGGGAGAGATTGGTAAAGTCAGATGTCACAAGATTCAAAGAAATAAAGTTGGACATTCAACACTTTTGAAGTTACATGGAAAAGAAGGTTGACTCACTCCTCATGGTGCTTCCATGAGCCAGTGATTAAAGAGGTGATTCCATGAGTCACAGTGATTAAAGAAAGATCTTTCTTTCCATTTCAGAGGGTTTAAGTTAAGTAATGCTATCACGTATACATTAAGGCAAGCACAATTGAACCCTGAACAATGTGGCAGTTAGGGACACCAACCCCTTACACGACTGAAAATCCACGTAAAACTTTTGACTCCCCTAGAACAGCTGATCAACACTTATTTTGTATGTTATATGTATTATACATTGTATTCTTACAATAAAGTAAGCTAGAGAAAAGAAAATATTAAGAAAATCATAAGAAAGAGAAAATATATTTATCATTTATTAAGTGGAAGTGGATCATTGTAAAGGTCTTCATCCTCATCATCTTCACATTCAGTACTGGCTGCAGAGGAAGAAGAGAGATTGGTTTTGCTGTCTCAGGGGTGGCAGAGGGGAAAGGGGAAACAGGAAAGGCAGACATACTCATTTTATCTTTTTTTTTTTTTTTTTTTGAGACACAATCTCACTCTGTCACCTGGGGTAGAGTGCACTGGCATCATTGTAGCTCAGTGCAACCCCAAACTCCTGGGCTCAAGCAATCCTTCTGCCCCAGAGTTTGGACACTCCCCACCAGAGAGAGTATGAAACGAGGCCAGATAGCTGGCTTTCATCCATTCAGATGCTTCCTTCCCCACCTCTCCCCCACCCGCTGCAGTATGGGCTGAAAATTTGGCAAGCAGCCACCTCTCCCATCAGGAGTGTGCCACATGCTGAGGCTTGCATGGAAAGTGGGACCTACACCTTTCCCTTTTGGGCCTTTGCAGAGGATTCAATGTGCCCAATTTGGGAACTCCATGCCTAAAGGTGTTCTGCAGAGTTGCACACCAGTGGGTCAGACAACCAGGCTGTACCCCATGTCATGTGGACTGGAGCAGGTTGCAGGGGACATAGAGAGGAGGTCTGTGACTTGGATCTGGGTGGCGAGGAAGCCTGCACAGACAGATATGATAGCAGAATACTGTGGGGTTCCAAGATGGGTTAAGCAGGGAGTTC
This sequence comes from Indri indri, assembly GCA_004363605.1. Taxonomy (NCBI): domain Eukaryota; kingdom Metazoa; phylum Chordata; class Mammalia; order Primates; family Indriidae; genus Indri; species Indri indri. The sequence continues at coordinate 38,409 of RJWJ010005815.1, forward strand.
TGCCCTCCACCCCCGCCCCACAAGAAAACCTCCCTGTTTGACTAGAGCAGATTCTATGGGGAGGAAGAGCCTAGAGCACAGCCCCAGGTGCCATAGCAAACAGGCATGGTTCATTCAGGTGCTGGGGTCGACCTTGAGCTTCAGCCCCTTACCCACCCATTCAAGCCGGGAGAGTTTATGCTAAGAAGTAGGCAAGCAGATCCCTCTCTCCAGTGGGTGTGTACTCCAGATGGAGGCATTCACAGAGAGTGGGGCCCATGCCTCTTCCTCTGTGGACTAGGGGTGGCCAATTTAGGAATTCTCTGCCTGCCAGCATTTCATAGAGATGCATGCTAATGGGATGGATATGCAGGCTGGGTGGGGGAGAGTAGGGTAATAGGAAAGCTGGGCTGTCAGACTGTGAATCTCAGATGGCCAGTCACCACAAGCAGACTTTCTGGTTGGATGGGGCCTCTTCGGACTTTCCAGGGTAGTTTTCCCCAGAAGCTGGGAACAGACCTTCGAACCCTGCTGAAACAGCTACCTTACCAGATTTTGGGAAGCCCGAGGGCAATCTCACCCAATATAGCCACCCAGATTCACTTCCACACATGCCTCCACTGAGGCAGAGAATAAAGACACACCTGGAAGTTTCAGGGCCCCACTCACTACCTGGGGCATTTGAGTGCTCCCCCTGAGGAAATAGAGTCAGGCAAAAAAACAACAGGCAGTCTATTCCTTCTGGCAAATGTCTCCTACTGAGGTTGAGGTCAATTTGCCCAGCACTTTTCAACATTTACTGATTCAGTCACAGAGGTTGAGGTCATTTCTCATCCACAAGAGCCACCTGCTGTCTGAGTGATTAAACTGGGCATGCTATTACAATTCACACTGCTAAGAAGACCGTAAGGCTAGGGATAGAGAAAGGATTTCAAAGGCCTTCATCCTCTCATAAAAGAGAGACATGGAATCTGCCCACACACATAGCATATTACTGCTACAGTATACAAACCACTAGCAACTGAGAAAAGCATCACACTAAGAATATCCATTACTAAAGCATCTAGCAAGAACCTAGATCACCATCAAAGTGCCCACAAACCAAGCCAAAGGTTCTTACCCAACATATGCTACAAACACACCTGTACGAGTGAGTGGGGGATAGGGTGGGACATCCCAATCTAAACAAAAGAAAATACAAGGTTAAGAAGCAACACCTGCTCCAGATGAGAAGGAATTGGTGTAAGGACTCTGGAAGTATGAAAAATCAGAAAGAAAGGTCTCCCCCAAAAGGGAGCACCAACCCTCTAGCAATGGATACTAACCAAAATGAAAATATAGAAATGACAGATAAAGAATTCCAAATTTGGATTATAAGGAAGCTCAATGAAATCTAAGAAAAAATAAAGAACCAATTCAAATAAATTGAAAATATAATTTAGGAAATGAATGAAAAATTCACTAAAGAGATCAAGATAGTAAAGAATTACCAGACAGAACTTCTGGAAATGAAAAATTTATTCAAGGAAATACAAAACACAGTCAAAAGTTTTAAGAATAGACTAGACCAGGCAGAAGAAAGAATCTCAGAGCTTGAAGACAATTCTTTCAAATTAAATCAGTCAGTCAAAAATAATGAACAGGGCTTTAAGAGGAATGAAGAAAGTCCATGAGTAATATGGAATTATGTAAAACGCCCAAATATAAGAATCATAGGCATCCCAGAGGGTGAAGAAGAAAACACACAGGGCTTGAAAAACTACTTGAGGGAATAACTGAAGAAAATTTTCTTGATTTTGTTAAAGATTTAAACATCCAGGTACAAGAAGCTCAATGAACTCCTGGGAGATTCTTCACAATGAGGCAATGACCAAGGTGCATAGTCATCAAACTGGCCAAAGTCAACATAAATGAGGAACTCCTGTGAGCTGTGAGGCAAAAACGTCAAGTAACTTAGAAAGGAAAACCCATGAGGTTAACTGTAGACTTCTCAACTCAGACCTTATCAGCCAGAAGGTATTGGGTTCCCATCATGGTCTTCTTAAACAGAACAGCTGCCAGCCTGGAATTTTGTATCCTGCAAAACTAAGTCTCATAAACAAAGGAGAAATAGTTTTCCAGAGAAGCAAACACCGAGGGAATGCATCAAGCCTGAACCTGCCCTGCAGGAAATACTTAGAACTGCATTATACATGGAGCAACACAATTATCATCCTCCAGTGTAAAACCATCCAAAAGCTAAAGCTCAGAGCTGAAATAAAGCAACAGTAGAAGAAGTAAAACTAACCAATAAGGTATAACCAACAGGATGAACAGAACAGCATCCCACATATAAATTCTATCAATCAAAGTAAATGTTTTGAATTCCCCACTCAAGAAACATAGGCTGGCTGAATGGATAAAAAAATATAAGCCAAGTATCTGCTGTCTACAGGAAACACATCTAACCCACAAGGACTATTACAGAGTCAAGGTCAAGGGATGAAAAAATAGTCCATGCAAATGGAAAATTTACCTTAAATTAACAATAGTAAAGAAAGACAAAGACAATCATAAAGTGGTACAGGGAGCAATTCAGCAAGAAGTCATAACAATCCTAAATATCTATGCACCTAACACAGGAGTGCCCGGGTTCATAAAGTAAACCCATACTAGACCTCTATACTTTACCAAGGCGGTGGAAGGTATCTACAAAAAGAACTACAAAACACTAAGGAAAGAAATTGAAGATAAAAACAAATGTAAAAACAAATCATGTTGATGGATTGGTAGAATCAACATTGTTAAAATGTTGATTACCCAAAGTGAATTACAGATTCAATGCAATTACCATTATAATGACAACATTGTATTTCATAGATCTAGAAAAGATAATTCTATGAGAAGAGACCAAATAGCCAAACCAATCTTAAGGAAAAAAAAAAAAAAAAAAAAAAAAGGGGAAAAAAAAAAAAAAAAAAAAAAAAAAAAAAAGCTGGAGGCATCACATTACCAGACGTCAAACTAAACTACAAGGCTATAATAACTAAATCAGCATGGTATTGGCACAAAAATAGAGACATAGAACAATAGAACAGAGTAGAAAACCCAGATACAAAACCATCCACGCACAGCCAACTGATCTCTGACAAAACAGACAATAAGATACACTGGGGTAAAGAATCTTATTCACTAAATGGTGTTGGGAAAATTGGATAGCCACATGCAGAAGAGTGAAACAAGATCATATCTGTAACCACTTATAAAAATTAATTCAAGATGGATAAAGGACTTAAATGTAAGGCATGAAGCCATAAGAATTCTAGAAGAAAATGTGGAAAAAACTCTTCTAGATATCAGCCTGGCAAAGAATTTATGAAAAGACCCCAAGGTCAATTACAGTAACCATGAAATAAATAAATGGGACTTGGTTAAATTAAAGCTTCTGCACAGCTAAGGATATAATTAACAGAGCAATAGACAACGTACAGAATGGGAAAAAATATTCACAAGGTATGTGTCTGATAAAGGACTAATAGCCAGAATCTACAAATAACTCAAGCAAATCAGCAAGGAAAACATCAAACGACCCCATTAAAAAGTGGGCAAAAGACATGAACAGAAGCTTTTCAAAAGAAGACAAACAAATGGCCAATAAACATGAAAAATGCTCACTGTCACTAATCCGAAGGGAAATGCAAATTAAAACCACAAAGTGATATCACCTTACTCCAGTCAGAATGGCCTTTATTAAAAGGTCCAAAAACAATAGATGCTGGCATGGGTGCAGAGAGAAAGGAATGCTTATACATTCTTGGTGGGACTGCAAATTAGTATAACCTCTCTGGAAAACAGTATGGAGATTTCTCAAAGAACTAAAAGTAGATATACTGTTTGATCAGCAATCCCACTACTAAGTATTTACCCAAAGGAAAAGAAGTCATTTTATCAAAAAGACACCTGCAGTGTAATGTTTATTGCAGCACAATTCACAATTGCAATGATGTGAAATCAACCCAAGTGCCCATCAATTCATGAGTGAATTTATTTCATTCTTAATCTCTTCATTTATCCACTGGTCATTTAGGAACATATTGTTTAATTTCAATCTGTTTGTATATTTTCCAATGTTCCTCTTGTTATCGATTTGTAATTTTATTCCACTGTGGTCAAAGTAAATACTTGACATAACTTGAAATTTAATTTTTTAGGAGCTGTTTTGTGGTCTACCATATGTTTTATCCTTGAGAATGATCCATGAACTGAGGAAAATAGTATGCATTCTGCAGCTGGTGGATGAAACACTCTGTAAATAACTATTAAGTCCATTTGTTCTATAGTCCAGATTAAGTCCAATGTTTCTCTGTTTATAGTCTGTTTGGATGATCTATCCAATGCTAAAAGTGGAGTATTGTGGTCTCCAACGATTATTGTATTGGGATCTGTCTCTCCCCTTAGCTCTGATAATATTTGCTTTATATATCCACGTGCTCCAGTGTTGGGTGCATATATATTTAGAATTGCTAGGTCCTCTTGCAAAATTGACTCTGTTATCATTATATAATGACCTTCTTTGTCTCTTTTTACCATTTTTGTCTTGAAGTCTATTTTATCTGGTAGAAGTATAGCTACTACTTCTTCTTTTTTTTTTTTTTTTTTGGTTACCATTTGCATGGAATGTGTTTTCCATCCTTTTTTTTCCGTGTATGTGTATCTTTATAGGTAAAGTATATTTCTTGCAGAAAACATACAGTTGGCTCTTGTTTATTTATCCAACAGCCACTCCATGTCTTTTGATTGGAGAGTTTAGTCCATTCACATTCAATATTATTATCGATAGGTAATGACTTACCATTGCCATATTGTTATTTGTTTTCTTGTTCTTTTTTGGTCCTCTATTTGTACTTCCTTCCTGTCTTCCTTTGTTAAGAGTGATTTTTCTCTGGTAGTGTGTTTTAATTTCTTGATTTTTATTTTTTTTTGTACCTGTTGTAGGTTTTATGATTCAAGGTTACCACAAGGTTTGCAAAAAATTTTTATAACCAATTATTTTAAACATATGACAGCTATGTTAGAAATAAACAAAAAAGCAATGAGAACCCTAACAGAAATTCTACCTTTAACTCAATCCTCCCCCTACTGTTTATCTTTTTGTTGTTTCCATTTATATCTTTTTATACTATCTCCCAAAAATTGTCATTGTTATTTTTGATAGGTTTGTCTTCTAGCCTTCCTAATCAACATATAAGTGGTTTATACACTGCAATCACAGCAACAAAATATTCCATATTTGTTGACTTACTGTTATCAGTGAGTTTTATACCTTCAGATGATTTCTTATTGTTAATCAACTTCCCTTTCTTTGGATGTTAATTAAGATTGAAGAACTCCTTTTAGCATTTCCTGTAAGACAGGTCTGGTGTTGATGGAACTCCTTAGCTTTTGTTTTTCTGAAAAAGTCTATTTCTCCTTTATATTCAAAGCATTTTTTTAAATTTCAGCATATTATAGGGGTGCAGATGTTTAGGTTACGTATGTTGCCCTTGCCCCCCCCCAAGTCCGAGTTTCAAATATGTCCATCCTTCAGGTGGTGCGCATTGCACTCTTTGTGTATGCATATACTCATCCCCTCTTCCCTTCTCCCCCCTTCCGCCTTCCCCCTGCCCAACATCCAATAGATGTTATTCTTATATGTGCACTTATGTGTCAATCAGTTAATACTATTCAGCTTTAAGAAACAATGGTGATATAGCACCTCTTGTGTACTCCTGGATAGAACTGGAACGCATTCTACTAAGTGAGGTATCCCAAGAATGGAAAGACAAACACCACATGTACTCACCGTCAAATTGAAGCATATTTTTGTAGGATATAATATTCTACTGTTAAGTTTTTTTTCTTTCAGCACTTTGCATATGTCATACCATTCTCTCATGGTCTGTAAGGTTTTCATTGAGAAGTCTGCTGCCAGATGTATTGGAACTCCTTTATATGTTATGTTTTTCTTGCTTCACTTAGGACCTTTTCTTTATCCATGACCTTCAGGAGGTTGATTAAAAAATGCCTTCAGGTAACCTTATTTGGGTTCAATCTGCTTTGTGTTCTATGCTGTTCTTATACCTGAATATCGATATCTTTCTCTAGGTTTGGAAAGTTCCCTGTTATTATTTCTTCCAATAAACTTTCTACCCTATCTCTCTCTCTATGTCTTCTTTAAAGCCAATAACTCTTAGATTTGCCCTTTTGAGGCTATTTTCTAGGTCTTGCAAGTGTGCTTCATTCTTATTTATTCTTTTTTTCTTTTTTCTCTTCTTACTGTGTAATTTCAAATAGCCTATCTTCGATCTCACTAATTCTTTCTTCTGCTTGGTCAATTCTGCTGTTGTGAGATTCTGAGGCATTTCTCAGTTTGTCAATTGACTTCTTAAGCTCTGGATTTTCTGCGTCATTTTTTAAAATAATTTCTATCTCTTTGTTAAATTTCTCTAATAGGCTTCTGAATTCCTTCTCTGTGTTGTGTTGAAATTCATTGAGCTTCTTCAGCAGCTATTTTGAATTCTGTGTCTGAAAGTTCACCTATCTACATCATTCTGGGATTGGTCACTCGTTCCTTATTTAGTTTGTTTGGTGAGGTCATATCTTCCTGGATGTTCTTGATGCTTGTGGATGTTCGTTGTCATCTGGGCATTGAAGAGTTAAGTATTTATTTTAATCTTTGCATTGTGGGCTAGTTTAAACCCATCCATCTTGAGAAGGCTTTCCAGATATTCAGAGGGAATTGAGTGATCTAAGTCTGTTGTTGCTACAGCCATGTCAGCCCTAGGGGTGCCCCAAGCCCATTATGCTGTGATATTTGCAGACTCCTGGTGGTACTGCCTTGGTGGACTTGGGTAAGATACAGGAGAATTCCCTGGCTTACGGGCAAAGTCTCTCACTTTCTTCCCTCACTCTCTATATTGGGCTACTGGAGTAGCGGGAGGAGATATGTGGGTACTCCCTCATGGCCACCAGCACCAGGTAACACCTGAAGCCAGCCCAGTCTCACAAAAGCCAGTGGTCACTGTTGTCTGGCTATCTCGCATGTTTAGTCAAAGCCCAAGGGCTCTTTAGTCAGCAGGTTGTGAATCCTGCCAGGACTGAGTCCTTCCCTTCAGGACAGAATGTTTCCTTCTGGCCCAGGGTAGGTCCAGAAATGCCATCCAGAAACCAAGGCCTGGCTCAGGGGCTTCAGGAATCTGCTTGGTACTTTATTTTACTGTGGCTGAGCTGGTGCACAAGTTGTGAAACAAACCTTTCTGAACTCTTTTTCTTTCCTTTCTGTAAGTGGAAGATGACTCTGAGTTGTCCTGCCTGTATGTGGGGGAGGAGTGACACAGGCATTGGCTTGGCTCCAGCTGCTGGAGTCTCACTGGGTCATGTGCACTCCAAGTCCACTAATTCCAAGCCACACAGCTACAGGAATTGCTCAAGAACTACAGCCTTTGTGGCCCTACTGCCTTATGAATTTAGTCCAGGCCCCAGGCTGCTTTATGTCAGCCAGTGGTGGGACTAGCTAGAATTTGGGTTTTAGGGTGGAGGATTTCCCTCTACCCAGGCTGATCTAAACGCTCCCTCCATGGACACTGGCAGAGTTTTTCCCTGTGTTGTGTTCCCCGGTGCCAGAGCAGCACTGAGTTTCAATGCAAACCCTGCAATCACTTCACTCTCTTCCCCCTGGCACACAGATTCTCTCCCACTCAGCTTGCTGGTGCATGGCAGGGAGGTGGTGGTGGCATAGGCAATGCAAGATCATTTTTTCTGCCCTCTTTAGTGCCTCTTTCCTTGATGTAATGTTAAAGCCAGGTAGTATGATGGCTCACCTGATTTTTGGTTCTTCTGAAGGTGCTTGCTTGTGCGGATAATTGTTGAATTTGGTGTTGGAGAGGAGGGACAATTGCCGGAGATTTCTATTTGGCCATCTTGCTCCCCCTCTTTGCTCTACCTATGGTGCATTTTAAAATTTTATTTATGCTTAAATATTAAGGACATCAAACTTTGGCTTTCTGTATGCCAGAATCCAGTCATAAAAACAGAAACGACACTGACTGTTTCATACATGGAATAGGACAACAAAAGTTCGGAACCACTGCAGAAAGAAAACGGAGAGGGGAATGTAGTAGGAATATCAAAAAGATGCTAGGATTTTACCCTGAGATGAGAAAGCTACAAATACCCCTGAGTTGGAGCCATTAGCCTGCACCTGCTGCTGTGCTGTAGGTGCCAAACTGCAGCAGCTCAGTCTTCAAGCCAGTGCTGACACTGCTGGGCTGGACCTCCAGACAGTGAACTCTGTTTGGGCTGGTGCTGCTGCAGTGGCTAAAGAGCATGATTGCCTCCCTGCCACTGCCACCAGAGCCAAGGCCAGCAATCACTGCCCCTTTCAAAACTAGATGCAGAACATAACTTTTCCTTCTTCCTGCTTTATAATATCTATTGCTTATCACCCACTGGCAAAACTTACCAGGAGCCAGTTAGTTAGGGTATCTTGGGAAAGCGGATTAAAGCGCCCAGCTTTAGGACCACAAAGCAGAGTATGTGAGGTGAGGACCAATGTGGGGCCAAAAGGAAAGTGACAAATAATTTGCACAATGCATGTAAACTATCATACTTTTCCAGATTGCCATTCATTTATATTTACGATGTCTTGTGAACATACAGAAGTTTTGAATTTTATTTATTAAAATGTTTATCCTTTTCTTCTGCATTCTACCATTAATATTTCATTTGAAATGCAGTCTTTGTGTATGATTACATATGTAGACATAATATATATGACATATAAAAATCTTCCTTAATACAAGATATAAATATATTTATATTTAAATGTTAATCCTTCTGAGTATTAAAACCATCTAAACACTTATTGATTCTGATTTCTTTCTTCCAGTTCTTTCTTTTACCATGCTCTAGTCAAGCTTTGGCTGATCTTTCATGCCATGATAATGAACTTATGTATTTTACTCAATCCAAATGTCAATTCTCAGATCTTGTCTTACCTGCTGTAAGGTAGTTTGGGCCAATTAACTAGTTTCTTCTTTTCCCTTTCCTCATCAGCTGCTCTTTCCCAGGCTCCTTTTCTTCTTATTAGTTAATTCTCAATGTTTGAGTTTCCTAGAGTTGAGTCCTTAGACCTCTTCCCTTTTGTTTCTACATTTACTCCCTCGATAATTTTAAACAATCTCTTTGGTTTAAATACATCTATATGGAGATTTACATCTCCATTCCAGAACTTTCCCCATATTTCATATTTAAATATCCATATACTTACTTGACATGACCATTTGCATATTAAAGAGCATCTCAAACTTAACAGAATTGAAACCAAATACCTATGTTTGGTCCCAAATCTGATTCTCCCATAATCCTTATCTCAATAAATAGCAATTTTGCGCTCCATGTTGCTCAGGACTAATGCCTTGAATTCATGTTGGTTCTTATACTTCTCTGATATCCCACATCCAATCAATGATCATATGCAGTCAGCTTTCCCCTCAAAATGTATTAAAAGTTTACCACTTTCACGCTACCATTTAAGTCAAAGCCACCTTCATCTCATATTTGGATGTTGTTAATAACCCTAATTGATCTCCCTGATTTCATTATTTCCTCCTACATTCAATTATCAGCTCAAAGCCAAATCATTCCTTTTAACAAGCAAGTCCAATTGTGCACTACATTTGTTTATAACCATCTAAAATATGTTATCTCATTCACAGGAAAATATATATAGCCCTTATGATGTTCTTCAAGAATATCAACCACATCACCCCTTAAGACAGCTTAAGACTCGCGCTCTCTCTTCCTTGTTTCCATCGCACTGGTCCAATTGCTTGTCTTCAAATCTGCCTAGCATGCGGATATTTCAGGGATTTTTCGTTTCCTGCTGTCTGGAATACTCTTTCCCCACATATCTCTTTTGCTTGCTTTATCACTTTCCTCAGTTGTTCTCAAATCTCTCTTTCTAGGCAGGTATTTTTGGCCATTCCACTTAAAATTGTCACCCTAGAGCTGGCACTCCGTATTCCCCTTGTTTAGTTTATTTTAATTCATAGCATTTACCAACATCTGAAATGTACCATATTTTACTTATTTGTTTATTGCCTATCTCTTTGACTAAAATGTGAGCTTAATGAGGGCATTTCTGGGTGTATTTTGTTCACTGCTTTATGTTCATTGTCCAAAATGGTGCCTGGAACTTAGAAGATTCTTAATAAATATTTGTTTAATTAATAATTTATAAGCTAAGTGTGAAATACTTACCTGTATTTCTAGACTCGTATACAGTGATTTTCTTATCCAACTTTGTACCAGTACTATGACTTTAAATAATAACAGCTCTGTGTTGGACTTTAATATTTGGAATTTCAAATACCCCTTTTTAAATAAACATTTTAAAAACTTTAGAATAGTTTCAGATTTATAGAACAATTATACAGATAAAGCAGAAAGTTCCTAAACTCCCTATTCCCAGTTATCCTATTATTAACAGCTTACACTAGTATGATGGAGTTGTCATAGTTAACTGAATACATTATTATTATCTAAAGTCTTCCATACTTGATTAAGATACCCTTAGTCTTTACCTAATATCTTTTTTGCATTGTTCCAGGAATCCCTCCAGGATATTATATTACAATTAGTCATCTTATATCCTTATATCCTTCTCTTGGCTGTGAAAGTTTCTCAGAACTCCCTGGTTTTAATTACCTTAATGGTCCTGAGGAGCACTGGTCAGACATTTTGTAGACTGCTCCTGTACCGAAACTTTCTGATGTTTTTCTCATGATTAGACTTGGGGTACAGGTTTTTGGAAGCAACGCTACAAAGAAAATGTGTCCTGCTCCTCACACCATGCTGAGGGTACACACTGTCAGCACCATTTATCACTGTTGATGTTAATCTTGATCACCTGACTAAGGTAGGGTTGATCAGGTTTCTCCACTCTAAAGTTACTCTTTTTTCCCCTTTCTGTCCTACATTCCTTAAAAGAAAGTCACTATATGAATTCCATGCTTGAAAAATAAGTTACACTCTACTTACTTGAGGGTGAGGTATCTAACTAGATTATTTGGAATTCTGCATGGGAGATTTCTCTATTCTCTCTCATTTATTTACTATTTATTTATTTAATCATTTATTTGTATGAATATACTTAATTGCTCAAACTGTTGTAACTTTGGCCATTGGAGCTCTTTCCGTTGGCTCCTTCATCCCTTTGACATATCCACTTAACTGTGGGTTTTTTGAACATGTTCTTATTTTACAGCACTGAAAGATGCTCTAGAATGGTCTTGTATATCTTCTGCCTTAATCCTAGATAAAACCATTTGTCAAAGGGGACCTGGTTCCTTTTATTGGATGAAGGTTTTAAAAATCAAGATCTGGACACTAAGGGTCAAATGTCCTTTACTGATTGATTGATTGATCAAACATTTTTTGTGCACTTTTGACTATCTATCCCAGATGGATGTTAACATTATTATTTTACATTTTAAAAAGTCCTATTAAAGTTATTATAAATGCATATAATACGTATATACTTATTAGACTTGAATTAATGTATTTACAATATTGAGTCATCCTTTTAATCGAGGTTTGCCTCTTTTAATTTGTCTTCTTTACTGTCCTTTAGCAAAGTTTATACCTTTCTTCATATTCACTCTGCATTGTCCTTGTTAAATTTGATCTTATTAAAAAATATTCCTATTGTAGATGGGTTCTCTTGTTTCATTTACATAATTGGTCATGCTATTATCTTTATTTCATATATTAAACTTTACTAAACTCAAATATTCTAATGGCTTTTCAGTTTATTCTGTGAATAATCAAAACATTGTAAGCTAATTTTAGCTTTAGTCTCCTGCTTTACCATATTTATACTTATTTCTTGATGGTGAAGAAAGTTCTAGGACATATTAAATATAGTGGTGAGATCCTTTTCTTCTTGTGTTTCAATTTTACTAAAAGAAGATATTGAAATGGAAACATACTTTGATTCAGTAATAGAATCTTGTCAGCCTATGGTAAAAAATAGGATGTATGAAATGATGGGCACTTCAGATGTAATCCTAATAATATGCTGGCAATTTTAAGAAATCACCTAGAAGAGGAAATGTCAAAATGCCATAGGATCTACTCTAGGTAAATTGATACCACAAAAACTTTATTGCAGTCATTACAATTCTAAACCATACATCAGTTTTTATCAGGCTGTTTCTGATATTACTTTATATTTCTCATATTTAAACATAAATCTGTGTAATCATTGGGTTTATAGCTTTCTTTTTAACAGGAAAAGATGTCTATTCTTTAAAATGTGAATTTGGTAAAACATAGTGATGAAGCTAATACACTGCATCAGACAGAGGTTTACCACAGTTTGCAAAATGGACTTCATATCATTTCTGATTTTTTTTCTCACAGATGTACTCAAATACACAACAGTTTAAACTAAATAAAAATACCTTTTCCTTTGATGGCTATCAATAGATATATTTCTTCAACAGAGATTATTTTATTAGTTTTGTTTTTATTTAAAAAATGGATTTACATTTTTGGTTTGTTTGTTTGTTTCTCCAAATAGGGGTAATTAAAGGCAGGGTGATCCTTTAAATCATTATGGAATATTACATATATTTTTTTCCAGAGAAGTTTTAGTTTCTTATAGTTAATGTGGAAAAATAGGTAATATCAAGAAAAGATGCTGTAACAAAAAGTTGCCAGTTATTGCTGATCTGGCCATTATTATAACACCTGGTTTGAGATACCACGTGACGAAAGGAAGATTAACTAAGATCAGGTTATGGTTGATAGAAATGTAGAATCTTGGAGAAGAAGGATTTGATGTAGAAGTGGAAAGTAGGCAGGGATGTTTTTAGTTTGTTTTTTTTTTCATGGTACAGACTTATCAAAACTAAGTACTATTTTATTCTACTTTTGTTGCTGATCCTTGAATAAACTTTAAAAGCTCATCTAAAAATACAAAAACTAAAATCTCATCTACTTCTAATGAATCAAAGAGCTTTGCATACATTGTGATATAGTCTATGGGAATGTTCGTAACTAAGTACTTATACCTGCTGTGGTCTGAATATTTGTTTCCCCTCCAAAATTCATATGTTTAAAATATAACCCCCAAGGTGATGGTACTAGGAGTTGGACCTTTGGGAGGTGATTAGGCCAGGAGGGTAGAACCCTCATGTGTGGGATTAGTGTCCTAGTAAAAGAAGCTCCAGAGAGCTAGCCAGCCCTTCTACCATGTGAGAACACAGAGAGAAGGCAGCGTTTGTGAACCAGAAAACAGGCCATCACCAGATACCAAATCTACCAGCTTCTCGATCTTATACTTCCTCACTTCCAGACCTGTGAGAAATAAATTTGTTTATTCATTGTTGATAAGCTGCCAGTTACAGTATTTTGTTATAACAGCCCTGCTTGACTCAGACAATACCAAATAATGTATGTAGTCCGAATATTCTTTAAATTACATCATTTTCTACATTTCTTCAAAACTTCAAAACTCATTCCAGTATTAACAATTCCCCATCAGCATAAGGATTATAAGCAGCCAAGGAATATTCAGGAAGAAGTTTATTTCTTCATCGACAGAGAAGTTCTATCTGTCACTGCAGGATCCAAAACTTATCTGAAGGCATTTCTGTCTGAAGCTAGTATACCATTGGGGGATTTGTGAAGATCATCTTAATTTCTCCAGGCAATGAGGTGAAGATGTGAGTAATGAAAGTATTATAGCTATAAACCAGGGGTTGGCAAACTTTTCTGTGAAGAGCCAGAGAGTAAATAGTTTAGGCATTGTGGTCCATACCATCACTATCACAACTGCTCAAATTAGCTATTAACATGAAAAAAGCCACAGATAATGCATAAATGAATAAGTATAGCTATGCTCCAATAAACTCTACTTTAGACATTAAAATCTGAATTTTATGTAATTCTCACATATCATGAAATATTATACTGCTATTTATTTTTAAAAACCTTTTAAAAATGTGAAAATCACTTTTAGCTTACAGGCTGTACATAAACGTGAGGCAGGCTGGATTTGCTTGGCCAGTTGTTTCCATGAGTCAGTTTGCTGACCTCTGATATGAATGCTTGAACCCTGCCTCTCAGGACAGAATTTACTCAATAAGTGAGCAACTGGTAGTATGAGAACATCATGTCTTTTAAGGAACACCATAAATCTGGTTCTGGGCAAGTGTCATCACATTGATCTTCCAAAATGTTTTTGCCTTTCCTTGAAAATGTTATTTTTAGAAACTGTGTGGATTAGACCAAAGCAAAAGAATCACTTCTAGAAGACCCAGAACAAAATGTATACCTTACATTTGTTTGGGTAATGAAAAAATTCTCGTATTTGGCAAGGATTCTTTTTGCTTTTTCTAACTCTATGGATTTATTTTCTACCTTGGAAGGTAAAAAGAGCATTTTCCCCAGCAGATGAATTGAATAAATATACGTTTTAGTAAAAAGAAGGTATGATGGCAATTCAAGGTGAGTCCAACCCTTTTCCTCCTCTTTCTCCCTACCTCCCAAGAAGGATGGGGCATCTAGAAGAAGGGTAGTCATGGGAAGCCAGGGACCTGCATGGAAGCACCAGCCAATATTAACTTGGAGGTGGATATGAACATGCTAAAGACATGAAGAAGAGGCTTGGTAGACACATTTTATTTAATTTAAAGCTTTTCTATCATCAATTACTTAAAACTATTCTAGACAAACACAATCTTCTGTGTACAGTTAAAGTAGAACATTTAGGACAGAAGTCAACTTTTTGGTCAGTCTTTCCTTTTGGTCTTTTATTTGAAGAATGCATTCTTTGAAAGCCAAAGCCTGTAAAAGAATAAATGAGGTACTGATTTCAGCTGTAAAAAATGATGAGTGGAAACGCATAATTTATTCTGAATAACTTGGAAAGTTTTCCCACTATGTGATGTATTGATCTCAAACTCTGATAAGACTCTAGTAATTGAGAAAAAGCTATCTTGTTGAAGTAACAAATCATCTGTAAAGTTTAAAATGAAAATTGTTTATTTGGCATTGGAAATTAGAAAAGAGAAAACATCTCTATTTTGTCAAGATATTATACTGTTATGTTTATTTTAGCTCAGATTTACATGAAATTTATGTTCTGCATATTTATATATTTTACATGCAGTATAGCAAAAAAATAAAAAGAGAAAAAAACCATAACTGCTTCACATTGGTTGAGATTTTTTTCCAAATTTTGTATAGTTTTGACTTGTCTAACATATGCTTAGGGATTATGTTGAGCTGTTTGAATGTATTTAAATAATATGAATTTTACTGTATATACATAGATATGTAAAACACAATTAATAACATGTTTAAAATGTATAGTGTCATGAAAATTTCGTGACTTAATATGATAATTGACTTAACAGTAATAATTCCACATATATGTCCCAAGCTGGTCAGCAGAACACAGGATGAAAATGTCTATTGAAATGTTTTAATCAGTGTTCATTCTCCACCCAAAGTTGAGATTGGATGAAGTCCAGAATGCCTTTCTTTGTCTTCATCATATTTATCAAATGCTAATGCAGAAGAAAGGAGAAAAAACAAAATCTACTTGCCGTAAGTGGAAAACCTTAAAATTAACTATTTTTGCCATTCTGAGGTTTTCTAAAACTTAACATTTGACTACAGAAAAACAAGGTGGTTTCCATCTTTTCAAGACACAATACAGTATGTTGTTCATTGGGCAAGTTGGCCTGCCAAAATTCCTTGGCAAAGGGAAGTCTCTGGCCAGCAAACTGTGATATAATAAATGATCTGACCAGATTGTCAATGAATTGATATCTGGAGTTAGAGCTGCACCAGGGGATGGGGAAATTTGTTATTTCTCTTCAACTTTTGCCCTGAAAAATATGAAAACTCTGAAAAATGCACCACAAATCCCTGGAGAATTAATATTTTAGCAAGTTGTGGTGTATTTCTCACTTGTGCAATGTTATGAATCATTTATTTATTTATAAGGGTATTTTCATTGTTAAACATTTATTCTGTCTGATTTTAAACATAACACATGTTCATTTGGATTATATGGCAAAGTTTAGAGAAAAAATAATGGCCATCCATAATTTCACTACATATACAAATCAATTGTTAAAATATTGATACATTAATAGCTGCTTTTTTCCTTTGCAT
The DNA here is from genome assembly GCA_004363605.1 of Indri indri. Taxonomy (NCBI): domain Eukaryota; kingdom Metazoa; phylum Chordata; class Mammalia; order Primates; family Indriidae; genus Indri; species Indri indri. Next base: position 54,597 of record RJWJ010005815.1, read on the forward strand.
TTGTAGATTATATTATATATTTTGCATTACTGTGTATTCTACTTTTTATAGCTTCATATTACAGCTTAAGCAATTTGCCAAGTCATAAAAAAATTCTCATAAATGTTTTAATATTACATTTTAAAATATTCAATCATATAACAGTATAACAATTTATTGGTAATTAAATATATCTATATACCAATATTTTAAAAAATGTAATATTTAGGGTTAATATGGCTATCAGTAATATAAAATTTGACATAAAATGGCGTAAGTGAAAACTTTAAAAAATTTTAATTGTTATGACCTTGGAGGGAGGAGCCTGCTGGAAATGGTTCGAGAGCCCATTGGCACCATGGTCAACATTTTAAAAAATTCTTTTGGACTTTGCCCATGGCTGCAAGAGAGCAGCTCCATCCTTAGACTTTGCCTTAATGTTCAATCAGGAATAAATGGAGAAATGGAAAGAGGTTGTACCAGCTATGCTGTCCCTTTGAATCAGACAAGCAAAAGCTTTCTCTCCATCTCAACTCTAATGTGATCTCAACTACTCTCATGTTTGTCACAAAATATAAAAGATATTGATTGAACATTGGTATTTCTATTCTGATATCTCCCCTAATGGCTTCTATGACACCTACCTGCATAACACATTATTTAGATGCACCACGACCAAATTCATCATGTATAAATATCATTTTTCTCTACATTCACCTATTCGCCTCCCCATCCCCTCACAAAACTTTGAAGCATATTAGTTATTTCACTATAATATCTCCAACAATGCTATTATCAAGTATTACTTCTCAATATTTCTTAAATATATTATCACTTACTGATACCTACTCCATCCACTTTAAATTAAGGTTTCTTTTGGCTGTTACCTGTACTATTTAATAGCTTCTTAATGAGGTCATTCTGCTTAAATCCATTCTTTACATTGAAGAAAAACTACCACATTTGCTGTTAAAAATCCTTTGTTATTCTTTATCACTCATAAGATAATCTTTCAATGTTTCCCATTATTCACAGAATAATTCCCAAGAGGCATTTCACGGCAGCTAATAGTATCTCTGATCTGGTTCTTTTCTGAAACCTGGCCTTGACATGACTCTACTGCTCATCTCTCACTTTCTCACACTTTATGTGTGGATAAAACCAAAGTGTGTGGAGCTCCCAGAGCACGCCACAATAATGTACAACTCCTGCCTTTCTTTATACCGTACTCTCTTCCAAGACTATGCCTTCTAGCCTTCTGCTTTGACCCATTTAATTATTGCTGATTCTTGTAAATTTAGTTTGGCACCACTTCTTGATACTGCATGCCTGCCTTTGATTTTTCCCCAAATTTTCAGCTCCCTCCAGTCTTTGCATAACTCCTCCTCCAAAAGTATCAAAGTAATTTCGGTTCCTTAAAATGTCATGATCCTTTCCATCTCTGGACTTTTGCACGGACTCTTCAATCTTATCTTTCCTCTCTTTTTCCTTCACACGACCCTTTAGACTTCCACCAGCTTTTCTCTAGGATACTTCCATTTTCACTATAGACACTACTTTCTCATAGAGGTCTTCTTGAATATGAAAGTCTTGATTTGATCCCTTTAATGTGGTCTCATAGTATGATAACAGTATCAAACATGTAAAGTATCTAACACTTGCCAGATACTAAGTTCTTTGCCTGCATTAAAATATTTAATCCTCACAATAATGCTATAAGATAAATGTGATTATTATCTCCACTTAACAGATGAGGAAACTGAGGTATTGAGGAGTTAGTTAGTTTACCTCACACTGAAACAGCAAGCAGATGAGACAGACTCTGTGCTAAGGCAGGTTCTTGCTCTTACTGTACTAAACTGCAGATAACTTTTCCATTATATACATCACTTTGTTTACTTACTGTTATCATTCACTAGAATATACACTCCATGAAGATGTATTCATTATTGAATGCTGGCCACCAGTCCAAGCACACTGAACATATTTGCTCAACAAAATTTTGATAAATGACAAAGAGACTTTGCTAAGTGTTTCTCTTCTCTCTTCCCTGGGAAGAGAGAAGCACCCTGGGAATATCCATTGTTTTGCTGAATTCTTACCATTATTTACTCATAGCCTTCTTGGTCTTATTGAATTGTAAGCCCCTCTAGGACAGAAAAACTTTACTTGTCCATCAATGTGTCTCAAGTGAAGCACGGATGCTCAATAAATGTTTGTTGAACAAATCTGTAAATAATACTGGTGGAAGAAATGTGTGGAAGATGTTTTTGAATGGATCTCAACAATCCCCACCTGTCTTCACCTCTATATGCCTCCAGGGAAATATTTATTATATAATTCTTATGTTAGTCACCTATTTTGAGACACCTTTATATTTCATTGTAAATGAGGATGACTCTGAAATAAAGCTTTTTCCCCTAAAATCCTAAAACTGTTGTGTAAATCTTAATTTTGCTCTCATATAATACTACTATTCAAAAATATAGCAAAATATATCTTAATAGCCTACTAAGTGCTCATACTAAAGTTACCATTGGAGTTTAAAATGAAGCAGCAGATATATTTCCTGCCCATAAGGACCATGTAACGTGGAAGTTAGCTCTAGCACAAATAAATCTCTGCAAACATAAATGATACAGACATGTATATGCTATTATTGACATGTCAAGGTATAATACAAACAAGTGCAAGGATATTTGAAGTAAACAGACACAAGTGGACTTAGAGACGTTTTCTAAGAGTTGAATAAAGTAGAAACTTCAAGGAGGGTTATGTGGTGTTATAGATTTAAGAAAGATGTATAACCTGGACGAGGCAGTGAAAACATACCACTACATGTAACACTACATAAAGAGTAATTTAATATATTTTTATTTTTTTCACTTTAGTACTTAGAACAACTAACAAGGTTGTATACAGCAGCTTGACCTGCTACTTTGAGACGTTCTTGTAAAAGTCCCTTTTCTTAGTCAAATAGGCATAACATGGGCTTACATTTTATTTTTTTATTGCCTGTGTTTGTATTTCTACATAGCAGAGTCCCACATCTCTTTTTACCTCAGCTGCCTTGAGATGTCCCCTTTTTTTCTTCTTTTCTCTTCTTTCTTGTGTTATTTGTATTCCTTGGCTTTTTGTTCCATGGAGAACAGCTTCAGGAACTCTTAACAATCACCGCTGTACTTCCAGTACCTTATTAGTTTGTCTCATTTTTAAGAACCTCTTTTTGAAACAAGGAAGGCTTGTAAGTGTTTTGACGTCAAATATTAAATTTGATAAATATGGATATTTTATAAATGTGAAGCATACATGCTTTCACTATTTTCATGTAATTGAGCTAATTTTAAATGCTTATCATATAGCATAATATGTCTTAGATGGCAGAAAAGAATCATCTGAATGAAAAAGATAATTAGTTTCAAGATATGGTAGCTATTTTTGAAAGAATTTTAGATTTGAGTCTTTTCCTGGGGGCTATGACAAACTTGATTTGAATAAACCAAAATCTTCCCCTAAAGAAACCCCAATTTCATACTTTGTTGAGAAGTTTCATTTACATAATCTTCTTGTAAAGCATTACCTTCAACTTGAGGGAAATGGTGGAGTGGCATCACCTAACACTAACAATATAAATTTATCTGAGTTGAAACATTCAGACCTTCTCTCTATTTCATGTATTTACACAACAGCAGTCTATAAGAATCGGAATAAATAAAGTCTATAGACACAGCCTGCAGCAATAAAGGAAGAAAGAAAACTCACCCCATTATGCTTTTACCTGGCCTTTCTTTGCATACACTCAGTATTATAGAACGTCTAATCTGGATTTTATTTCTTTCTTTTGTCACAAGAGGACAGAATCTGGGATTCGTTTTCTGGCATACTGCTTATCAGAAAATGACAGAATTATATAAAACAGGCTGAGCTCTCTTTGGTCTGAAATTCCAGTTGCCATCCACACCTCCCAAAAGAAGAAGAAACAAATGTTGACGCTACATATAAATAATAGATGAAGAAAAAGTTAACATTTATTTAATGCTTATTATGTACCAGATATTGTTTTAACAAGAGGCTTTCCTTGTGTTATCTCTTTATATGGGACAGATACTCTGTGAAGTAGTGAACATTCTCATCTCAGATTCATAGGAAAAGAAACTGAGGCTTTGCAAGTTTGCCAACTTCCCAGTGACCCTTAGCTGTTGAGCAGGAGGATTAGATTTGAGCCAATGTCCATCTGACTCTAGAACTTGCACTCCTAAATGGCACGCTACATTGTTATATATCCTAATATTTCAAATCCAAAAAGAACTTTACTGTTGTTTAAATTATATGTTCTATTAAGTTCTCTATAATTTCAATTGAAATGAATAACTTCTGAAACACAATTCAATAAGATAATACAGCAAATGGGCAAAGCTATATGTTAGGATGTCTCAAGGGTTTAAGGGGACTTTTTACCTTGCAAAAATATTTTATATACTTTTTGTTGCTATTTCATGTAGTATATTTGTATCACTCTCTTTAGCAGTCTCCTCAACAAAACTGCTTGTTGTTCCACTTTGGGCCCCTACTTACCTTACGTTAATTACCTATTCTCTCTGCTCTTTTAATTCATCACCTTTTTCCATTATCTTTCCATAATCTAGGAACTTGTTTAAATATTTTTCTTCCTATAGACTTCTTCCAATTGAAGGGTCCATTTCCTTTCTATTTCTTTTTCTTTTTTTTTCTTTTTTTTAGAGTATTACAAGGGTATAAATGGTTTGGTTACATAAATTGCCTTTGCACCGCCCAGCAACGCAAACATACCTATCCCCCAGACAGCATGCACTGCATCCGTTAGGTGTGGATTTACCAATCCTTTCCTCCCCACCTCCCACCTGCCCGACAACCTGTGAATGTTACTTCCATATGTGCACATTAGTGTTGGTCATTAATACCAGTTTAATGGTGAGTACATGTGGTATTTGTTTTTCCATTCTTGAGATAATTCACTTAGAAGAATGGGCTCCAGCTCCATCCAGGATAAAGCAATAGGTAGTTCATCATTTTTTTTTATGCCTGAGTAGTACTCCACGGTATACATATACCACATTTTGTTAATCCATTCATGTATTGATGGGCATTTGGGTTGTTTCCACATCTTTGCAATTGTGAATTGTGCTGCTATAAACATTCAAGTGCAGATGTCTTTTTTATAGAATGTTTTTTTATCCTTTGGGTAGATATTCAGTAGTGGGATTGCTGGATCAAATGGCAGTTCTACCTTTAGTTCTTTTTGAGGTATCTTGATACTCCTTTCCATAGAAGTTGTACTAGTTTTCGGTCCCACCAGCAGTGTATGCATGTTCCTACCTCTCCGCATCAGTGACAACATTTGTTGCTTTGGGACTTTTTCATAAAAGCCATCCTCACTGGAATTAAGTGATATCTCATTGTGGTTTTGATTTGCATTTCCCTGATGATTAGAGCTGTTAAGCATTTTTTCATATGTTTGTTGGCCGTTGGTCTGTCTTCTTTTGAAAAGTTTCTGTTCATGTCCTTTGCCCACTTTTTAATGGGGTGGTTTGATTTTTTCTTGCTAATTGTCCTGAGTTCTATATAGCTTCTAGTTATTAGCCCTTTATCTGATGTATAGCATGCAAACATTTTCTCCTATTCTGTAGGTTGTCTATTCACTCTAGTAATAGTTTCTTTGGCTGTGCAGAAGCTTTTTAATTTGATCTGGTCCCATTTATTTATTTTTGTTGATGCTGTGATTGCTTTTGGTGACTTCTTCATAAATTCTTTGTCTAGGCCAATGTTTATAAGAGTTTTTCCAACATTTTCTTCTAGAATTCTATGGTTTCATGCCTTAGGTTTAAGTCTGTTATCCATTGAGAGTTAATTTTTGTGAGAGATGGGAGGTGCAGATCCTGTTTCAGACTTCTACGTGTGGCTATCCAATTTCATGCACACTATTTAGTGAATGGGGATTCTTTTCCCCAGTATGTGTTTTTGTCTGCTTTGTCAAAGAATAGATGGCCATATGAGGATGGTTTTATATCTGGGTTCTAAGTCCTATTCCATTGGTTTATGTCTCTCTTCTTGTGCCAGTTACCATGCTGTTTTGGTTATTATAGCCTTGTAGTATAGTTTGAAGTCTGGTAAGTTGATGCCTCTCAATTTGTTCTTTTTGCTTCAGGTTGCTTTAGCTATACGCGGTCTTCTCTGGTTCCATATGAAGCATAGAAGTATTTCTTATTTTAAATAGATTTTATTTTATGGAGTAGTTTTAGTTTCCCAACAAATTGAGCAGAAAGTGTAGAGAGTTCCGATTTATCATATATCATCTGCCCTTCCCCACATGCTGCCTCCCCCTCTCTCAACATACCCCACTAGACTAGTGCATTTGCTACAATGAACCCACATTCACACCTCCTTATTATCCAAAGTCCATTGTTTACACTAGGGTTCACTCCTGGCATCATACATTCTATGATACATTTGACAAATGCATAGTGACATGTATCCACTACTATAGCATCATACAGAATAGTTTTGCTACCCTAAAAATTCTCTGTGTACTCTCTGTTCATCCTTCTCTTCCTGCTAACCCCTGATAATCACTTTCTATTGTCTATGTAGATATGCCTTTCCATGGAGAAATGTCACATTATTGGAATCATATAGTATGTAGATCCTTCAGATTTACTTCTTTCATGACTTGATAGCTTGTTTCTCTATGGTGCTGAATATTATTCCACAGTCATATATACCACACTTTATCCTTTCACCTACTGAAGGACATCTTGGTTGCTTTCAAGTTTTGGCAATCATGAATAAAGCTGCACATCCATGTGCAAGTTTTTGTGTGGACATAAGTTTTCAACCCCTTTCAGTAAATACCGAGGAGTGCGACTGCTGGATTGTGTGGTAAGAGTATGTTCATTTTTGTAAGCAACTGACAAATTGTATGTCAAAGAGGTTGTTCATTTTGCATTCTCATCACCAGTAAATGAAAGTTTCTGTTGCTCTACATTATTGCCAGCATTGGTGTTTCCAGTGTTTTGGATTCCTGGTATTTTGAATGGTGATGTCTCATTGTTTTGATCTGCAGTTCTCTAATGGCATATGATGTTGAGCATCTTTTCATGTGCTTATTTTGCATCTGTATATTTTCTTTGGTGAAGTATTCTGTTCAGGCCATTTGCCCATTTTAAAAATTTGGTTGTTTGTGTTCTCCTTGTTGAGTTTTAAGAATTAGTTCTGCATTTTCTATAACAATCCTTTGACAGATATATCTTTTGCAAACATTTTCTCCCAGTCCATGTCTTGTATTTTCATTCTCTTGACAATGTCTTTTGCAGAACAGAAGTTTTCAGTTTTAATTATGTGCAGCTTATCAATTAGCTCTTTCATGGATTGTGCCTTTGTTGCTGTGTCTAAAAATTTATTGTCATAGAGAATAGACATGCAGTTTTTCTCTTAGGTTATCTTCTAGGAGTTTTATAGCTTTGCATTTTATAATACATTTAGGTCTATGTCTATTTTGAGTGAATTTTTGTAAAGGAAGTAAAGTCTATGTCTACATTTATTTATTTTTTTGGCATTTGGATGCCAAATTCTTCCAGTACCATTCTTCCCCCAGCTTTAGTAAGGCCTAACTGACAAATAAAATTTATATATTTTTGCAGTGCACAATATAATATTTTGATATATGTATACACTGTGAAACAATTCAATTAACATACCTATTATCTCACATACTTATGATTTTTTCTGGTGGGGACATTTATGATCTAATTTGCTAGCAATTTTGAAGTATATAATCCATTATTATTAACTACAGTCACCGTTTGTTGTAAAGACTGTCTTTTCCCATTGTGTTGCTTTGATCCTTGTATCAAAGATCAGTTGACTATATTTACGTGGGTCTATTTATAAGCTCTCTATTCTGTTCCATTGATGTCTATTTTTTCACCAATACTACACTGTCTCAATTACTATAACTTTACAGTGGGTATTGAAATCAGTACTGTCAATCCTCCAACTTTGTCCTTCTTTTTCAATATTGTGTTGACTATTCTAGTTCTTTTTTTCTTTCTATATAAACTGTAGTGTCAGTTTGTCAATATTCACAAAATAATTTGCTGGGATTTTGAATGGGATTGTGTTAGATCTATAGGTCAAGTTGAGAAGAACTGACACTTTAACGATATTGAGTTTTCCTATCCATGAACATGGGAAATCTCTTCATTTATTAGTTTTCTTATTTCATTTGTCAGAATTTTATAGTTTTTCTCATACAGATCTTGTATATATTTTATTAGATTTATACCTAAATATTTTATTTTTCAGGTGGTAGGTAAATGGTATTGTGCTTTTAATGCCAAATTCCACTTGTTCATTGTTGTTTTATATAAAAGCAACAGACTTTTGCACATTACCCATGTGTCCTACAACCTTGTTATAACTTCTCATTAGTTCCAGGAATTTCACAGACATCTATTTATTTTTATAATTTTAATGTATCTTAGGAGAAGGGAAAAATACATATTTGTTCATCTGGATATTTGAAGTAGAAGTTTTGTTTATCTAACTTTTTAAATGATGATGACTGAATAATTGTTACAGGTATATATTAATAGTATGTTTAATATCAGAATGCAATGAGTCTATTAACTAGCTCAACTCCACTCTTTTTAATATTTTTTTGTATTTTTTATTTTGTCACTCAAAAATGAAGATTAAACCTCATTAAATTAACTAAACTAGTTTGACTGGTTTTTCCTCTCTACCTCAGCCTCTTTCTAGGACATATGGCTGCATGAAATACAAAACATATTCAATAAGCATGGAAACATACATATGAATAAAAATGCAGAAATAATTATTGAAAACAGAATTTTATAACTTTAGAAACTTGTAACTTCTATGGAGATGAATGGAGCAGTCCAATTGCTAGCTTAATAAATTCGGTGCTGGATATAATTCTATGATTCATTTAAATATAATAAGAGTAATTGTCATCATAATTTCAAATAATTGATGGTCAAGAAAATTGTTACCATTTTTTTCAATTATTTACATCATATGCGCCTGATTAGGCATTGCTATTTCATGTTGTCTTCTGAGATTTAAAATATTCTTGAGTCAGAAGATTGCTATATAAATGCAGCACATGCCTCTATCCTCTGTACAAGAACACTATTTCTGTGATGAGTTTCTATATGAATGACGCTATGATCCAGGTCCACTGACCCCTCCCTCAATCACTGTTCCTACCATCACGACCCTTAGAAACACTACTTTCCTTTTTACTGCCCTGGAATAAGGGTACAGACATAATTTTCCCTTAAATAGATGAGGCTACAATTTTTAATGAGAGTTTCTGGGAAGATTCTGGGCACATGACAGAAAGCAAGCAAACAGAGGTAGAAGTGCATATGACTGGCTACTGTGTGCAGTCTGAGATGTTTGTAGAGTTTTCAGACCTTTACCTATTCTTCTAGGTAATTCACCATCTTAATGTAGAACTAAACATTAAAAAAAATGAGACTACCTCTCTCCTTAAGGCCTGGCTGCCTAGTCCTGCTTGGACAGGGAGAAGGGTGGAAAAGGGTAGGTAGGACATGTATAACTCACATGGGCTACTATTTTATTTTTTTCAATGTTGTAGCTGCTTATGTCACTCATATATTTTTTTAAATTTTGTTTATTTGGGGTGCCTAGATTCTCATGGGGTGCCTCTATGAAAACTATGCAGGTCTTCTCTACTTCATAGTCTCCTCACCTGAGAAATCTTGATTTGAATCAACCTCACCCACCTTCCCTTGGCTTTTCTCTCCACCTCTCCCAGGGCACCTACTGCTGAGATTTTTACCACTATGGTTCCCTTGCCCCAGTAATCACCCCTTTTACATGGAGTATGGGCAAGATTGTTCAAGCACAACTAGCTTTCCCAGTGCCCACTCAATCCGTGCTGAATCCATATGTATCTTGTCCTGCTCTTGAAACTGCCTTTTCTGTCTGCTCTAATATGAATAGGGCACAGATTAAAAGGTCCACAGCTCATGTAGATGTGAACCCAGAAATGATACAAAATGTTGGATTCCTTTTCTTTTTACAGGCTCCCTTTCCCCTTGATAACCTTGTCCCACAAACACTACCTTTCTTAGTGACAAATCTAGCTTCTGCACAGCCAAAGAAACTATCATGAAAGCAAACAGACAACCTACAGAATGGGAGGAAATATTTGTATGCTACACATCTGATAAAGGGCTGATAACTAGAATCTACGTAGAATTCAGGAAAATCAGCAAGAAAAATTTCAAAAAACCCCATTAAAAAGTTGGCAAAGGACATCAACAGAAACTTTTAAAAAGAATATGGACTAATCACCAATAAACACGAAAAAATGCTCAACATCTCTAATCATCAGGGAAATGCAAATCAAAACCACAATGAGATATTACTTACCTCCAGTGAGAATGGCTTTTATCAAAAAGTCCAAAAACAATAAATGTTGGCATAGAGGTGAAGAGATAGGAACACTCATACACTGCTGGTGGGACTGAAAACTAGTACAACCTCTGTGGAAAGTAATATGGAGATACCTCAAAGAGCTACAAGTAGAACTACCATTTGATCCAGCAGTCCCATTACTGGGCATCTACCCGAAAGAACAAAGACATTCTATAAAAAAGACATCTGCACTAGAATGTTTATAGTAACACATCACAACTGCAAAGATGTAGAAACAACCCAAGTGCCCATCACTACATGAATGGATGAACAAAATGTGGTATGTGTATACCATGGAGTACTACTCAGCCATAAAAAACAACGGTGATCTTGTACCTTCTGTATTATCCTGGATAGAGCTCGAGCCCATTCTACTAAGTGAAATATCACAAGAATGGAAAAACAGACACCACATATACTCACCATCAAATTGGTATTAATTGATCAACACTTATGTGCACATATAGTAATAACAATTATCAGGTGTGGGGAAGGTGGGAGAGGGAAGAAGGGGATAGGTATAGTCATACCTAATGGGTGTGGTGTGCACTGTCTGGGGGATGGACAAGCTTGAAGCTCTGACTCAGGCTGGGCAAAGGCAATATATCTAACCTAAACACTTGCACCCCCATAATATGCTGAAATTAAATAAATTAATTAATTAATAAATATAGAAATAAATAATAAAGTAATAAAGACCCATCCCCTTTCTTGGTCCTCTTGGAGAGTGGTGGTGTGTGAATGGCTGCAGGACCAATTTTACAAATTCTAAGGTTTGGGCAAAGATGG
>RJWJ010005816.1:0-40632 GCA_004363605.1 Indri indri
CTACCTCACTCCTTAAGGACCAGTCTTTTGAAATGCTCACACACAGTAGGTCAGGGTTGTTAATGGAAATTCTAGGAAAAAGTGACCATTGGTTTTTAGGCATTTATAGCAGCATGAAACATCCAATTATGCCATTTCATTGAGCTCTATTTGAGAAGCCTTCGGCTATTATCCCAGTTGGGTTTGATCCTTTGTTTTTAAGGGCTTTATTTATTTACATTTTTGGTACTTCCTCACATTTATTATAATTACTTAATTCTTTCTTGAAACATATTGTGTTGGAAGATAGAATCTGAGCTCTGAGAGGGACTTCATCTCTGAAAGGATGGTGAGAGACCCAGTTAACAGGGGTAGCCAGAAACCAAGAGTCCTGTCTGCCTCCAGGCAAATTATAGCTAACTTTTTGTGCAGCACCTCACATGTTCCAAATGCATTTTCCACACACTATCTCATTTAATTCTCATGTATTTCCTGTAAGTTAGTGTTTTGTAACTCCATTTTATAGACAAGAAAATAGGGTTCAGGAGAAGTCAAGTGATTGTTCAAAGATCACAGAGCAAGCAGAGAAAAACAGCAGTCAAAAGGAGGACCTCCACTTTCAAATTCCATAATCTTTATACATTTTCTGAATGCAACAATGTTACTCCTCATGGGCTGCGTTGGTCTCCTCCAGGCCAAAGATGTTATTTATCTTTATATCCACACCCCCAATAGCCATTCCACCTGGCATATAGTGAAGTTTAGTGTATGTATTTCTTGCTTGGATTGAATTTATTCTTTGGGCAAGAGTATGTTTAGTAGTTATCTTATTTTCCTTTTAAAAAATGGCATTTACAACCTTGTTTTCAAAGTCCAGGAAAAAACAAAAAATAACAAAAAAGGAAAATAAACAGGACAACAGAAAGAAACCCATATTTCTTCTAAAAAGAATGCAATGACATTTAAGCTTCAATTACACTTCTAGCCACGCTGTGAGCAGCCACACCAGGGCCCAAATTTTCTTGCTGATTGAGAGCACATTTTGAGTTCCCCGCATTGTTCCTGGCAAGCATGCTCCTGTGTAGCAAGCAGGATATTCAACTTGACAAGGCTCTTTCTTTCTGGATCAGGGAGGGAGCAAGGTTCTTGTCAGTTTGAATCACGAGCCCACACTTGGCAGAGCCGAGTGGACAGGCACAGTGGGGGAAGGTGCCATGTGCACACTGTCCCCGCCCTGTCATGTGGGCCTCTTTCCCCACCTCCCAAATAATTCAAGTGGCTTCAAGCTATCCTGCTCTGAGAGGGCTTCTTTCCCATTTGGCCAGATGATTTGCCCCTGACACTGAATCTCCTCGTTATCAATTACTAAAATTTAACTTTAAGGCTTCATCTTTCTACGTACATTTTTTCCAGAGCTGCAGCTGAGAATATCCATTCTGTAATTTTCAAGGTTTTACTGTTTTAAAACACATTTCTAAGGATGAAAATGCCTTTTTTGGAGTCCACATCAAAGGCCTTTCAGAAGTCATTGAAGAAAACTTAAAATCTAGTATATGTTACTCTAAAAAGTTTGTATTTATTATTTTTTAAACTGAGCTTTAAAAGAATGACAAATAGAATTATTGAAAGTTTGGAAATTCTGATTATGTAATGGTGAAAACAAAAGCATCTTATTATTTCATTCCTTTATCCCTAAAAGTTCACACTTTAGTTGTGTTTGTTTTAGGAGGAAAAAGAAGCAAATCTTTATTGGTTAAGGATCCTAACAGATGTCTGAAAAGTAAGTAATCTGGTCCGAATTTTCCTTTCACAGCATTGAGAATGACATTTTTGATTATTACATGAATGTGAAATTTTGCTGTTTTTGCTTTTTAAAATCATGTAATAGCAGTAAAGATTTTTTTTGAACATGTATAAATCTTTCTTTAGGATACTTTTATGGCAGCAGACTCCATCATCACTGGTGGTGTGTGATTTAATTACAGGATTTTGTGATGTTGACTATTCAGTCAACTTACCAAATATATCAGGAGGTGTCTGTACCCAATTTATGGATGAGGATTTCATATTAATTATAACAAGAATGTATTATTTAAGACCTATATTGGTCACTAATGCCAGAGGATTCAGTCTGAGGATTTGATTATTCCTTCTGAGGCATTCTTACCCTCTCAGCTTTTAAAAGGGGAGTGAGAGGCCAGGCATGGTGGCTCATGCCTGTAATCCTGCTTTGGGAGGCCAAGAAAGGAGGATCCCTTGAGTACAGGAGTTCAGGGTTACAGTGAGCTATTATTGGGCCACTGCACTGCTGCCTGGGCAACAGAGTGAGATCCTATCTCCAAAAACAAAAGGGTGGGTGAGTGAGAAAGGACACCGATAGCAGACTCCTTGTTGTTGCTATCATCTGGTACCACCGGAATTATGTTGAGTAGTAGAGACTACCAGGATCTTAGAGAGGCCCCACAATAACTAAATGAAGACAGTACAGCCAGGGCCAGGTAGGGAAGGCAGTGATAAGAAAATGAGGGGAAATCACTGAAATCTCATTCCTCAATTCAGTTAATAAATTTCCCAAGTACAAATAATGTTGATATGATACAAAACAAAGATTGGCTAAAAGTTTGATTTGATCCTTCTTTTTGGTTTGTGATATGTAGCTATGTATTCTCATAAAAATGTTTTTAAAAAGTTAAAATAGTTCAGAGTTTATCAAGTGAACTATTTGCAGTGGAGGTAATAAGACACATTTTAAAATGGAATATAAATTCACCTGTAGAAGGCTAGACTTTGAACTAACTGGGCATATTAACATGTGTTATAAGTTAGTGGTTTTGTGATTTTTATATTATGCCACTATACATAATAGAGCATTGTTTGAGAGACTTCACTAAGTGGTTTGGAATTAAACCAGACCTGTCATCTAAAGGAGAAAAAGGCAATTCCAATTTCATCTAAATAAGCTCATATTAAAATAAGGAAAAACAAATGTGACACAGTTGCAGTAGCCTGGCTGAGTTAAAGTTCTTACAAATATTTTATGTTTGCAACATAAGACTGCTTACTAATAGGAGAATCTTATTTGTTAAAAAGTGTCAAATTGCCTTTGATATAAATTGGTAATAAAAGTTCCATAAAGCTAGTATTTACAATCCCTGTAGGTTATGACATACTTCTTGTGTTATCACTTTAACAGACACTAGAAAAAAGCTATACAATGTGGTGACTTTCCTTAAATAGCATGTACAATATGTGCACAATCAACTAGGGTATTGAATCAACAGTTTATAGGACTTTGTTACATATGTTGGAAGTAATGCTTTATATAAAATCTTCCTAGTCTTTCCCGAAGAGAATTTCATGTGTGCTCTGTATCATGCTACCTTCCATTGCCATACCAATATGAAATATGTAAAATTAATAAATGTCATGTTTTAGTCAATACCACACAGTATTCTTTAGAGGGGAAAAAGAATAAAACTGAGTTACAGAATACAATAAATGGTTAAATTCTGAGATTGATGAAGTAAGACACTTTATTACACAAGGTTAAGGGATTTCCCCTTGAGGAAAAGAAAATACAACATGACTCTACTGATGTATTTGAAACTAACAAATTGGTTACTAAATGTAGTGGTGAAATTCCCATAATTTCAATCTCTGCTGTTAATTAGGAAATATAAGAATAACCTGAAGGAATATAATCCCAGCATATTGCAGATCATCAGGCTAAGAGAAGATTATAGTGGTATTTCGATGTCAATGTAAGATTTTAAGTATGATTATTTAATGAATATTACTTTAGGAGATGCTTGTATATGAATACTTGTAATGTCAATCCAGTGTTACTGAAATATTCCTGTAAAAGAGTAATATCAACAGTGAATTTGAATTGCCCCTCTCTAACCCATCCTAGCCAATGCATTGACCTATTGACTATTAAGTGAGCACATTTCTGGAGATAAATCCCACAGAGTGACTCCACTGAAGCTAATGCAAGGTTTGACTGCAAGCCTGGGAAGATATTTTTAAGCAAGTATAGTCATACGGCATCACTTCAAGTCTACCACATATGTGGCTATCATATCTCCATGCTGAGATGGCCCATCCACAAGGTTTCCTCTTGAGAAAATGTTCTGTATGTATTTTTGATAGAAATAAATGGGATTTTTGATATATCTCATATTTAGGCATAGATCCAGTAACAAAATAGAAAGTGATATTATTTTAGGTCAGATATGCAAAACTGAGATAATGTGGTAGGCAGAATTCCAAGATGATACCCATGAATCCTGCCTTCTCATGTACATATCCTCTCTCCTTTAGTGTGGGTGGGACCTCCGAATATGATAGAATATTACCTCATGATTCGGTTACATTACATGGTAAAAGTTAAGTGATTCTACAGGTATAATTAGGGTCCTTAATCAGTTGATTTTGAATTCATCAAAAGAGAAGTTATCATGGGTAGGCTTTAACTAATCAGGTGAACCATTTCAAAGAGGATCTCAAGGAAAGAGACAAGAAGTTATAGTAGACTTTGTCCTGTTGGCTTCGAAGAAGCAAATTGCCATGGTGTGGTTAGGGCCATTTGGCAAGGAATGGGTTTCAGTCCTCACAGCTGCAAGGAACTAAATTCTGCCAAGAACCAGGGAGCTGGGAAGAGGATCTCAAGATCATATAAGATTGTCCCCCAGCCAACACCTTGATTTAAGCCTTGTGATACAAGATACCAGCTAAGTTGTGCTCAGACTCCTAACCCACAGAACCTGTAAAATTATAAATAATAAATCTGCGTATTTTTAAACTACTAAGTTTACAGTACAAATTTATTCATCTCACAATTGTTCTTACTCCCAGCAAAGTCTCTTACAGAATTGAAGTCCATGTCCTTCAGCTTTGTGTTCTAAAGAAACAGAAAATACTTGGAAAATTCCTTCTTTGTAATTACTTAGTAACTTTTACCTCAGCTCTTTAGTCTATACATCAAGAAATCTGGATTCTTTTAACTTTTTCATGTAAACTTTTAAACTCTACATAATTTTAACATTTCCATGATACATATTTTTAGTTCTTATGATGTTTCCTTCTAACATACTTCAGTTTTCTCACATATACTGTGTTAACTTAATCTGGTTCAAGATCCAATAGAGAATTTGTCACTGATAATAGAATAGAAGCACTAGCATTTGCCCTGATATTATCATGCATCTTTTCAGACAGTGTACAGGAGAATATCCCATTAATTTGGCTTTTTGCCTATTTGTTTGTTACTTTTTTTCCCAGCATGTTGAGGGGGTACTAATCTTTAGATTACATATATTGCCTTTGCCCCACCTGAGTCAGAGCTTAATATATGTAAACATTTATAGCTATAACTTTCCCACTTAGCACTACTTTGATGCAACCCATAAGTTTTGATATTTTGTGTTTTCATTTTCATTTGTCTCAAGATGTTTTCTAATTTCCCTTGTGATTTCTAATTTGAATCATTGGTTGTTTAAGAGTATGTTTTTTAATTCCTACATATTTGCAGCCTTTCCAGTTTTCCTTTTACTATTGATTTTTAGACTCATTCCATTAAGATCAGAAAAGATACTTGGTATAATTTCAATCTTATTACATTTATTAAGACTTGTTTTGTGACATAATATGTGGTCTACCTTGGAGAATATTTCATATGCACTTGAGAAGAATGTGTATTCTGCCGTGGTTGGGTAGAGGAGTGTTCTATACCTGTCTGCTAGGTCCAGTTGATATATGGTGTTGTTCAAAGTCTTCTATTTCCTTATTGATCTTACGTTACGTTCTTGGTTGTTTTTTATTGTGAAATTTAAGTGAGTCATCATATTTGCATAATGCTATACGATTTGCTTGATTTTCTTCCCCAAATTGCCTGATTTGTTTCTGAGTTAGTTTTTTTTTTTTTTTTTTCTTGTCAGGCGAGGGGAGGTGAGTCATCATGTAAACTGTTATAGAAATAAGAAAATCATTTGGCTGTAGAATGGCATTACAAATGCCTTCCTTCAGAGCTTTCTAAGTGATTGACTCAAGCATCATCATCTAGCTGAAGTTGTCAGTTTAACTCTCCAAAGCGGGAGGTCAAACACCTGAGATTTCTCATAGTGAATCCTGGGGCTGGAGAAATGGGGCAAGGATACTATTTTGCTTAGTGTCACTGTGAGAGGAAAACACGCTAGTACTTAGTGGACAGACAACCTGCATACCTTAGATGAAGCCTGCTTTGCTACCCCTGCCCATTTCCTCTTCCATGGAGCCACAGCTTTGAGAGTCAGGCTCTATCATGAGACAGTGTATTTACTGCCAGGCACATAGGTCCTCTCATTTGGGTTAAAGAAATGAACATTAAGTTTCATACCTGTTAATCCACATCTTATCTATATCTATACCTACATCATCTATATCCACAGCTGAATGAGAGAAAGAAGCACCAAGATATACGAAGGGAAAAACTAATCTGAATGGAAGACAGTTAATATAGGAAAGAAGAAAATATTAAAATAGGCATAATGAGTATCCTCATGGATACTTTAAATAATACCACATCCATTAAAATAATTCAACAACAACAGCTGAAATAGGTAGTACTGAAGAAAATTCCTGGAAGTTAAGCTTAATTCTCCATGTGTCACTTTATCTTTTCATTTATAAGCTGCCTAACCTAGTGGTTGTAGGAGACTAACCCAGTGGTTCTCGAACTGTGGCTTCTACACCTGGAGCATTATTATCAACTGAGAACTTGTAAGAAGCACAAATTCTTCATAGACTTGCTGAGTTAGAAACTTTGGGTATGGTGCTCAGGAGTCTGTATTTTATTAAGCCCTGCAGTTGATTCTGATACATGCTAAAATTCGAGAACCACTGCTTGACCGAACATTGAAATCACCTAAGACACTTAAAAAGTACTGGTGCCTGGCTCCTGTCCCAAGCCATTCTGATTTAATAGACTTGGGGTGTAACTTGGGCTTTGGGAGTTTTAAATGTGCCCAGGTGATTCTACTGTGCAGCAAAGTTGAGAACGAATGATTTATATCCACCAGGCATTTTGATCCCTCTCCAGATCTGATTAAAGTAGTGTTTTCCAAATGTGTCTGCTCATTGGAGTCACCTGGGGAGCTTCACAAACACCGATGTCTGTAGCATTCCCCTAAAATTTCAATTTAATTGGTCTGGGTTGTGGCCTGGCCTTTAAAAAAAACGAAAACAAAAATCACATAATTCTAATGTGCAGACAAGTTTGGGAAACATTGGGTAAGAGACTAAATTCCTAGTTCTAAAGATAAATTTCTTAGTTCCAAAAATCAAATTCCTAGATCTAAAGCAGTTGCTAAATTTATGAGCTGTATAAAGACTAATTAGATATATATGAGTATAACTAAAGTAAGATTTAACTGCCTTACAACATCTCTAAACAAAACAGAGATTTAAGAAAATGATCCGTAGCCCAAGGAAAAGTAAAGAGAGCACTGCTTCCCAACCTTGGCAGCACATTAGAATTCCATGGGAGCTTTAAAAATTTCTGATACCCAAGACTTACCCCAATTAAACCAATTAAATCAGAACCTCTGGGTGTACCTGAGGAATCAGAATTGTTTAAATTAAATCTTAATGTTGCAGAGTAATCAAGGATTCAGTATTATTTAAATCTCCAAGGAGGCTCAAAGGGTAACTGAGGTTGAGAACCATAGGTTAGACTGCATCATCACCTCAAGTAAGAAAGAGATTTGCTCATTCCAGCTATCTTACAAGTTGTGAAGAAGCGGGACCTGCCTTAAGTGCTCAGGGGAGGAATAACAATGTCACCTGTAGGTGTAATGACATTGGCACCAACTAATATCACAGGCTGCTTTGCAAAGGGACATGGGACCTTTCCTAATATGTGGCTATCCAGTACACTTTAGGTTCTTCGAGTGAGTGGCTTGACACCTGTCACTGGATGCTCTCTGTGCAAGTTACTCTATAGTCTTTTAATATAGTTTCTTTACTAATAATAAAACATTTGAGCCTAATTTACTGCTACAGTAACATAAAGTTGCAATAGCTTGTTAGTGTGTTTTCAACCAGTGATGATTTTGTCCACCAGGGAATATTTGTTAATGTCTGGAGACATTTTTGTTGTCACAAGTGCTGGGAGAGGGGGTTGGGGGCTGAGGGAGGTCTTCTACTGGCATCTAGTGAGTAAAAGTTAAGGATGGTTCTAAACATTCTGTAATGTACAGGATAGCTCCCTACATCAACAAAGAATTAGTGAGTCTACAATGTTAATAGTGCTGAGGTTGAGAAGTCCTGCTCTTGTGTAAAGTCTGCAGGCTTCAACTATTTTAGGAGAAAAAGTAGATCGAAGTCAGAAAGTCCATTACAAAGAAGAATTTTCTGGAGGAGAGTTCAGAGACTCTCCAGAATTTCCTGATGAGAAAAAAAAAAAAAATACTTTGAAGACCATACCTTGTTCATACAAAAAGAAGAAACTCAGCCATGTAGTGGTTTTGAATCAACAAATAACTGTGATCACAGCATCTATTTAAAGTTTACTCCTGTGTTTATCAAAGTACATTCGAATTTTCAATATCAAATATATTCTAACAATAGGACCCCATTTCTTTGTAAATGTATTTAGACCAATCAACAAATCACCTAGAGTTCTTGCTTTCATGTTTTTGCTCTCTCATCTCTGAGCGCCCTTTCCTGTTCTCTGTTCAGGCTAGTCCAACTTCATTTTTTAACTGACATTTGCTAAGAATAAGTGTCCATAATACTCTGTGTACATTTTTATCATAGTACTAACACAAATAAATGATTATTTTAAAATGTGCATATGTGCATCTGACTCCTCCATAAGTTGTGTTTTTTGAAGGTAGAGCATTTGCTCTGTAGCTTTAGGACCCTAGTAAAGCCCCTGGCACATTGCAGGTGCTGAAATTTTTGTTAAATGAAAAAAAATGAATGATGGCACATTGAATCACTAGTTGTTCCTTACTAGGAAAACAATTATTTTGGATTAACGCTTATGTAAGAAACTTAGGTCTATCATGTCAACGAAGTTATGAAGATCATTCAGCCACAAAAGTCTGCATTTGTACTTACACTCATTTCTCAGTATTACTTCCTGCCTCTCTTAGGCATTTTCCACCCTCAGATTTAGAGATTAAGGTCATTGAGCACAAACAATAAATTGTTTCTTTTCTCCCATAAAATACTGTGAAAAATCTAACCAAAATGGATTAATAAGAAGCCATGGAGATTAAAGTGTTTTTAGGCTATTTTTAAAAAATTCATAGAAATTACATTTTATTGTTTAAAAACATTTTTGCAAGAAAAACAAGGAATTTGAACTTTTGACCTTCTAACTGAGAATATGTTTTATAGCTTCTTCTAGCTATATCTGCCAAAGTCCTATTTCTACGCACTTGTAAGACTTTTTAAAAATCATTTGTGCCTATTCGTTTTGATTAAAGGAATTGGAGGAAAAAAGAAAGTAAGCCCTTCCAGAAAGGGCTGTAGAAAGTGTGTCATTAACACGAACATTTAACATTAGTCATCAACTTAATTGCTGAGATTTAATTGTTCTCATGAGGTTTTCGTAGTGACTGCTTCATGGACCATCTTTTTCTACAAAGAAAATACAGGTACAGACTCTGAAATTCTACATTATTTCCAGAAAAAGATTCAGCAATGATAGAGAAAGTAAATGTTTTTAGTTCAAAATATGTATTTGTGAGACTTTTAGAGAAAAGTCACTGAAAATCTAAGAATACTTTCTGTTCTACCAGTACCTGACAGCTAAAGATCTCAATGCACCATTTAAGGCATATCAGAGTCGCAGCTAGTCAACAAACCTCTAATAAAACTTTCTTTCCCTTCACTTACATTGAACAAAAATAGAAAGACCATTGAAATATAGACTAAAGAAAAACAAGACTGTAAACTAAGTCTGACTCACTACAGACTTTTTATGTCTTCCCTGGTGCTGGATGTCAATTGTTTGTGTACTTTTGTTGCATTTCTCTGAATTCTCTTCCTGTTCTGCCAAGATAATTTCATATTGAGGAGGAGGAAGGAATGAAGTTTTGTATTTGGAGCTGAGAGACTGGACTGCTATATATGTACATTGCTACTGACTTGTACTGTACAATTAACATTTACATAACATTCTGTTCTCTGTATTCCCCATAAATCATCACTGGATACAGGCTAATTCTAAGAAGAAGCCCTTAAGTCTTATTTCCTCTCATTATACCCACCACAACTATATTTATGTGTGTGTATAAATATACATATTTGTGTGTATTGTTCCAGAGGCAAAGTTTAATGGTTCTAGAAACCACTAATTGTGTAATGTGATGATAGATGTCATAGAAAGAAAAATATAAGATGAATTTTTCAAAGTTATACACACATATGCATGTGGGGGTGTGCTTACTAGATATAGAAAAGAAGGAAGTATGAAGACTCCATTGGGAGTGACATTTGTCCACATGTGTTTGAAGGGTGGCAAAGACACACAGGCATGAGGAAATACAAAAATACACATTTTAACTTTCTCTCCACAATGTAGGTGGGTCAGTTACCTGTAAATTAGGGTGTTTAGCTAGATTATGTAGACAATTTCTTATTTCTAAGAAATTTTAGGGTTCTACGTATACATTTTTTTAAATGGTGCATATACTCACCAAATTTTTCTTTTGATGGTGAAGGCTGGAATCTATATCTCCGTGGTCCTCCCAAGGGTGTCCAGATTTTTTTAAAAAATAGGAATGGGAACCTGATCTATCTTTTTCTTTTTACTCATCACTTGACAGCTTTTTTTCCAAATTCTCTATGAATCATTCATTGAACCTACACATTCTGTTCAGAGGTTTAATAAGGGAAGAAAGTTGTAGAAGCTGTTTTACAAAATAAGAAAATAAAAAGCTAGTGGTAAAAGTAGCTCTATCTCTTTCAAGGGGCATTACCAACAAATGACAACACATTCTTCCAATTTTGTAATTTGCAACAAATAAGCTTAATTTAAAACATTTCAATACTTAAAATTCTTTCAAAGTTGCATATGTTTCACAAGCGGAATTACTTGTCTAAGTGCTTTAACATAATCCTGTCACATAATGCAGTTCTGGATACACAGTAGCAGTCAAGAAATTGTCCAAGGAAAAATGCTACCCCATGAAAGGAGTATCAAATATATTTTTTTCTGGAAAATAAAAAATGGCTAAGAGATGTATTACTTTTCAAATTAAAATTCTCTAGTATATAAACTGTATCACCCATGGTTCTTGGTTGCAGACAATAGAATCTACTATGATTAGTTTAAATAGTAGCGGATTATTAAGAAATATTAGAAATGTGACAGAACTTTCAGAAGGGATGAAGGAATGGATTCTATGTTGAGCTTACAGTGATAATTTCAATCACGACACTGAAAAAATGCCACTGTTCACACCAGAACCACAGTGTTTTCACTGACATCAGGCTTTTCCTTTGTCTTGTTTCTATGACAAGTAAACTGCCACAGCCACTATCTCTGTTACACACCATCTCTGTCACTCCGCACCTGTTGCACTGGCTCTTTCCTTGAATATCTTGCTTCCAAATTGAAGTTTAATACAAGTACATCTAATTAGTGGAAGATGCACTTAGCACAAAGGAGAAGTGTGTAGGCTTTTTGAAATTCAACCTTAGAAAGGTTCACAATGTGAGAATAAGGTTCAGAAGATTTGCGGCAGGCACAAATGACAGATACACTCTATGAAATATTCATTAAGCAAAATGAAATGAAACAAAACAAACAAACAAAAAGCCCACCAAAACCCTGAATACTGTGGTGTATTAATATTACAATAGTTTTACTATGATCGTGGTTACAATTTGAGGTCTGAGGGCCAGAATAAGAAAAATCAGAAAGTTAAGAACCTGGCCAGAATTGAAATAATTCAACAAAAAATCAGGACTTGTTGATTATTCTGTACTGAATAATCTAACTTAACAAATATTTTATACTTCCTTGATATGACATAAAATTTCACTCCAATATGGGAAGTCTAACTTAATTAGTTCAACACAATTAAAAAAATCATATCTCTTAGTTGTTAATTAATAGTTTAGACCACAAGGTCTGGATCAAGCCAACAGAAATCAAAAGGTTTCAGTTTACATAGCTTTTGGGCAGCTGAAATTTCCAATTTATTTTGAAACAGTTCTCTACAGAGAGCATACGTTGGCATAGTTAAATCAGAATGACCTCCCCATAGACACAGTCTTAATTTTCCCTAGTAACAACTAACCGTATCTTCTCTCCCAACTTTGGCATCTTCTTCCATTATCCATTTTGGATGTGAATGAATATACAGTAGTACAAAAAGAATATAAATAAAGTATATAAAACATATAAATAAACATAATGTAAAGAATAATATAAGAATACAGGGAGTTTATATCTACAGTAAAATTTAGTTTTATACTTGACAAATAAAAAAAAATATAATCCACATTTGTGCTCCCCAGAGAATGAAAGCATTATAATGGAACATTTGTGGGCCTAATTCGATTTTGCCAGCTTTCTTTCCTTTGGACCAAATATGTGTAGTAAACATTTTATACAGATACCAGCATGTGCTCAACGTTCAGACAAGCAAATAATTGCTTAAGGAAAACAATTATTAGCATTAGAAAACACTTAATCTTGATGTTTTCTTTTTCCGTGCCATGCATAGATCTATGCGAGAAGCATGCATATGCATTTATGGCTACTCCAATATTCCTTTAAAATTTATGTCCCTCAAAATACTTTGTAAGGCTTACCTCATCTTTCTCCCAAGGGAAATTCTCTATATTGGACCTCTTTCCCTCACCTCCATACCAACCTCTCCCCTTTCTGTATTCCTCACAGCTATAGTCACTGTTTACTTTTGTATGTTGTTGTTGCTTCTACCTCATCTTTCCCTGTTCTGCTTTCTTTTTCTTGCTTTGGCTCAATCTGTTTATGTTCCTATTAAAATAACTTTTATAAAGGTTTTCTTGAATTTACTGCTCTTCCATATAAATTCAGATAAGCTATTCATCCAATAAACTTGCAGTAAGGTCAATTCTTTAGTTGGTAACTGTGGCCAAAAGAATGGTATCCAGAAAATGCTGGAATGATGCATCCTACATGACTGAAACGGACACGTGTTTATTTTACATGGGCTGGAAAGTTTGACTTGAAGCGTTAAGAGAGTAGGTTTTTAATTCTAAATTTTAGGTCATTATCTAATAATATTGAAGAAAAAAAGGAAGAGAACCATTTATGTTTAAGAAAGTTTTCAGAACAAAGATATGACAGAGACCTTCACCGAATAAAAAATGTTCAATCTCACACAGATATTTTTGAGGAAAGGGTAGGGCAGAGGATGGAAGTATGGCTAAAGCAGCATTCAGGAGGCGGTAGCACACAATAAGTAATGTGAAGATTGGGTTTTGGCTAGGAAAAGAAGGCTCAGACTCTCTAAAAGTAATCATAATTTTTACCCATTTATATTTTTTATTTACCAGAATAGGTGCTGGTAAATAAGGAAATACAAGAAAATAAAATGGTTTTCATTGATTAATTGATTTTTGATAGGATAGTTCCTAACCAGTTAGCTCATCTGGCAAAGAGTATGATATTTCCAGAGCATATCCTCAAAAGTTTCATGAGCAGGACAGAGAGAGAGACAGAGACAGAGACACAGACACAGACAGAGACACAGAAAGACACAGAGACACAGAGAGATATAGAGTACTTACTTAGTCATGAATTCTGCTAGGTTTCTGAATTTTGTAGGAGAGAAAAAGTATCTTTTTTCTAACCCATCACAAGGTTCATAGCTGAGACCCCTATAACAAAAGACAGATTAACAAGAGAAAAGCATATGAATTTATTTAAGTTTTACGTGCCACAGGAGTTTTCAGAAATGAAGACCCAAAGAAATGGGGAGATCTGTGTATTTTTATGGATGGTCATGTGGAAGTATGATTGGAGGACAAAATGGCATGATCTAATTGTAATAAACTGGGGCAGCAGGATACTTAGCAAGGCCTGTTTGTTCAGTTTCTTCTTGGCATCGCTGGGGGACATTCTTTTACTCTGGGAACAGGACGGGTCGCTTGTCACATGAGGGTCCTCAGGGGAAAAGCGTGGGAGAAGATCAGAGGGTGACTTTCCTAGGTTTTATGGCCTGCCTTGGGGAAGAAGGGGCAAGGGGTAGTCTAGTTTCTGTGACCACTTCAGGGGAGAGGGGGCAAGAGAAGGTCAGACATTCTTGTTTCTGCAGTTTTCTCAATTTCCAAGGTGCCATATTTTGGGGTAGTTTTTCTGCACCCCATCAGGTTGCAAAGGCAAATGCAACTTAACTATCTTCAGGGCTTTAATTTTGGCAAGAAA
Source organism: Indri indri (assembly GCA_004363605.1). Taxonomy (NCBI): domain Eukaryota; kingdom Metazoa; phylum Chordata; class Mammalia; order Primates; family Indriidae; genus Indri; species Indri indri. The sequence goes on from RJWJ010005816.1 coordinate 14,393, forward strand.
TCACCTCTTTGGGAGGGAGTAAGTTTTTCTGTCTGATGGATCAGGGAATTCTTCACAGAAGAGTTATTGCCTGAATAGGGGTTTTAAAGCAGTGTTTCTTAGTTCTTGTTGAATATGGGGAACAAATCACCTAGGAAGTGCTTAAATCACACCAGTGTCTGAACATTTTGTGAGTGCCACTTGCCACCTCCTCCATGACTGTAGGTATTTCTAATGTGCAGCCCGAGTTGAAAATCATGGATGCAGTGCCCATTTTTTTGCATAGAAATTCTCGGGATCTCAAAAAGGGTCTAGGAAGACTTTCATGTTCGTTTCTTTGTTTTTTGCTTGGGTGGCAGCAGCAACACCTGAGTTTTCTACTTTCTATGTGGTCAAAGGGAATAATAGTACATACTCCATCCATGTCCTCAATGAATGTCAAATAAAAATATATGAATGCAGAGAAACACATTATGTTAACATTGACAGAAAAATGGAAACACTATCAATCAATAAACGAACTTCCTTTAGGTACAGACAACAAATTTAATTCAATTGTTGGTGAATTGTAGGGTTGAGAGTCACATACAATCAACTAAATTGAGATTAAGCTTCGAGAACACACTTTTGAAAATTTACATGTACTGTGGCAATGTTAAAATCAGTTATTTTATGACCATTCTAAGTTTTAATAAACTGACCTAGAACTGCCTGGAAACAGCTCTGATTGGCAACTGGATCCCCATGGCTTCTCTTATTATATTAGATTTTCAATAAAGCTAGAAATGGAGGGAGGCAACTTAGAAAATTCAATGTATTTTATTTGGTTGAGCCATATTTCATAATTTAATAAGAATATATGAGAAATAAAAAATAAAATTGTTTTAAGGAATGCTGTGAATGTACAGTATGTACAAACATAATGTACTTAATGAACTATAAAAATAAAAGGCTAGATTAATACCCTGTGAAACTTTTGCAAGTTAATTGTGATACAATGGGAGGCAAAGGCATAGGTATTTTACTTAGCTCTGTGTGGGAAGGGGATTTTATATATCCCTGGTTCATAGGTGATCACTGTGTGTGCTGAATCATAGAAGGAAAATGGGCCATGATGTTTATTAAGGGCAGAGTGGGGAAATTAAAAAATGAAGCAATTACAGCAAATGCATGTGTTGTTTTTAAGCTTCAATCATTTATTTAAATATTTTAATGACTCCCAAGTGAGATATATGACATGAAATAAAATTATCTAAAAATGAGTAAAGTTGTTTTGTGGAGAGTTACAAGTACATAAAATGGTAGTCACTAGAAATTGAAAACTTTCCTAAACACTAGCAAAATAAATAGTGTACTTAAGTCAATACATAAAATGATTAGTTTATTCATTACTTATTTAGTTAAATAAAACTATTTTAATCAAAATAGCCACGTCTTTTCTAATACATGGAAAATTCATACTCATTTCAAACTTTTCAGAAAATTATGAAGAAGAAAAGAAAGATCTTTTTTCCCTCTACTCAGAGATAACCACTACTATTATATTGGCTGTGCTATTTTGGCTTACGTGCATTAAAAAATAGTCTAGGTTCTCTGCCTTTCATTACTTGTATAATCTACTCTTTTTCTCATAATAATGTAGTGTATATACTTTTTAATGTTAATCATTTAAAATTGTTGCAAACTGTATTTTCTTACCATTTAAAAAATATGAAAAAAACTTCACAAGCATCCGTGTACATATACATTTATACACTAATGTAATTACTTAGAATAACTATCTATTAGTACTATCAAATTATATTACTAAACTGACATCTGGAAAGGTGTCAATTTATAATTCACACTTACATTGTTATTGAAAAAAGTCCTAACCAATCTCTTAGCTGAAAAACATCTGTCTGAACAGCTTTTAACTGTCTTGGGGGTATTTAAATACTCTATTCATGATTCTGCTCATCACTACAGTTTCTATGGCTTTATTGTTCATTATAAATTTTTATGTTAATTAATCTACTACTCTGTTTCTTAAAAAATTGTTCCTACCTTAAAATTATAAAGATTACTTCTCAAATTTTTATATGATTATTTTTCTAATTAAATCATTAATTCATTTGAGATTTTTTGGTTTAAGATATGAGGAAAGAATACAGCATTTTTTAATTGGAATCAAATGGTCCCAATATTATATATCCTTTCCCCACTGAGTAAAAATTCCAGTTTTATGATATATTAAATCCTCATATTTACTTGAGTCTATTTCTGAAGTCTCTACTATATTCTATTGATTTTTTTCCCTTTTCCTGTATCAGTAATGGTTTAATTAATTATATTTTTATAACAGGTTTCTGATACCTAGTAGAGCAAATCCTTCTCACTTTCCTTTATTTTAATTTTTTATGTCAATCTCACACATTTATGATTTAAATGAATTTAAGATAATCTTACACTTTTTAATCCAATTCAATTGGAGTATTAATTAGAGTTCATTACATTGATAGGTTAACTTTCAGAAAATGTTTATCTGCACAATATATACATCCAAGAAAATGGCATGTGACCATATATTAAGGTTCTTTTTAGCTCTTATGTTAAATTTTTAAAGTTTCCTTTGTATAATTATTGATTATTTTTATTAAGTTTATTCCAAAGTGTTTTATATTTTTTCTGCCTGTTATTATTGCTATAGTGGATAGATCTCTTTTTCCAATACATTTACATAATAATTGTACATGTTTACTTTGAAATTGGCTTTCTTACTGAATTCTTTACGTTTCTGAAACTTTCTTTTAATTATCCTGGATTTTTAATTTATCAGGTAGCTTATGCATCATATTACTCTCAGTCTGTTCTTTTCATATTTATTAATTCTATTATACTATTAGCCTTCTGAATCAACATTATAAATAGTAGTGTGAGTGTGCTAGATCATTTCGTCCTTGATTTTAATGAGATTGTTCTAATTTGCTATTGGGCATAAAGTTTGCTATAATGTGCACACACACACACACAATGATGAATTTTATAATAAATGTCTTTTTCTGTAATCATTTGATATGATTAAATATCTTCTTTAACTATTAAGATGGTAAACACCATAGATACCACATTCTCATGGTACTAGTTGACAATTCCAAAATTCCTGTTCATTCAGCAGAACAATTTTAACCCTTTTTTGTCTCATCAAGTGATTTCTAATTTGGGATAGTATATTCAGGTAACTGAGAAAAAAATTAAACCTTTAATTTTAATAAACTACCTCTTTTATAAACAATTGCATAGTATTTTAGTAGAACATTATATCCATTTTATATTAAATCTTTTTAAAATTTTATTTTATTTTTAATTGTCAAATAATAATTGTATATATTTATACTACACAAAGTGATTTTAATGTAATGATTCTACTTTCTGAGACCAGTCATCTTAAGCTATAGTTGATTTTTACAGTTATAATTTTGTTCTTCTAATCACATTGATTACATTGATGCTATGACATTTGGTGCATGAACATCTGTTCATGAGTTAAATTTCATTAGTCCTATAATGAATAAAAATATTCCATGTTCCAATTTAATGTTTTGACATTGAATGTTTTCTGATATTAATATTGTATACATTGTTTTTATTTTTTATGTTTATCTGTTGTATTTTTACCTATCCATTTTGAGGTACTTTTATTTATGTTCTGCATTATGTTTAACAGAAAAGCACTAAAGATTATCCTAATACAAATTTATATACTATCACTACTATTTTAGATATTGTTTCAGAAGAGTTATCCAATAATAGAACCTATACATCTGAACAGGGTTAGGCACATGTATTATTATTTACAAATTTTACGATTCATAGAGTCATTTTCTCAAATTTCCTTAAGTTCCCAGAGACACTTTTTTTTTTAATGTGCCTTTTAGGTTTTGGAGTTAGTATTCCAAAATGTCTTTGTCGTTTTTCTTTCACATGTTGTGATACTTTTTTCTCCCCTTGGATGATATTTTGCATTGGCTCCATGGCATTTTATTTCCTGTTTCTTATTCACAGCTGTAGCAGAGTTTCACATTTGGCAGAATTTATATGAGTGGACCCTTGTTGAACTTTCTCCCAGTTAAACCAGTTACCCATTAGACCTTCAGGTGGAAGGCTGGGTGTGGTTTACTATTTGTGTTCAGTCACTTAGCTGGCACAAGCACTGAAGGAAAATGAGGTAGGGCAGCTGAACAGCAGCAGGGTTTTATGTTTTCTCTGATCACTCTCCTCCATCCTTGACGGTGTGGTGACATCTGCCCTTGTGCCTAGATAGGATTCTTCCTGATCTACGTGGTTCCACACACATAAGAACACCTTGGCCTGACTAGAAGAAGTGGATGAGAGACTTGTGGCTCCAACTCTGTTGTTTAAGGTTTGATTGGCTTGCATGTAAATTATTTTTTGTTTTTCCCAAAAATATCCTTTGGGCAAGAAGAAACTACCTAATATATGAATTCTTATAAAACCTTCCTTTTTGGCAGGATATATCTCAATTATTTGATTTTTATTAGGGGAATTGTGTGACTTTCCCTTCAAAAATTGTTTGAGGGAAGATCTTAGCCTGAAATAACCGTAGTCAATACTAGAAAGACCTCACACACAGCTTCAGCACTTGTTTCCTGGCAGTACGACAAATGTAGGCTGTCATTATAAATCTTTTAATACTTGTTAGTCAATGATGAAAAGCAATACAGAAAAAAGAGGAAAGCAATAGAGTAAACAGTTACCTTCGGAAATTATTATATAAACATGAACCTGTATGACCCTGTTTTCCTTAAAAAAAAAAAAAGCTTATATACAAAAAAGGAATGAGAAAATAATGAATATCTTAATGGTACTTGGGTGGGTTCTGGTGTCTCAGGACAAATTTTACTCTGGTAGTATCTTAAGTAGATTTAAAATGTTATGCCTCAAAACAAAAAAGCTTGTATGAAAGTAGAGATGATATAATCTGGAAAACGGATGACTACGAATTAGTTCTATGATAAAGATATTGTTGATTTGGGAAGCCTGAAAACAATTGTTTCAGAAGTTTATATTGAAAAATATCTTTAAGTTATTGCCTTTCCATAATTATTTTTTTTTTGTTTTTTCATTTTATTTTTTGATATTTATTTTAATAGATTAGGTGGTACAAATGGTTTTTTGTAACATGGATGAATTGTATAGTGATGAAGTCTAGGCTTTTATTATACCCATCACTTGAATAGTGTATGTTGTACCCAATAAGTAATTTTTCATCCTATACCTCCCTCCCACCCTCACCCTTATGAATCTACAATGTATAATATATCACTTTTTACAACCATGTATACCCATTGCTTAGCTCCCACTTATAAGTGAGAAAATGTGTTATTTGGATATTTATTTCCAGGTTACTTCACTTAGGATAATGGCCTCTAGTTTCATCCTAATTACTGCAAAAGATATTATTTCATTCTTTTTTATGGCTGGGTACTATTCCATGGGGGGGGTGTGTGTATGTGTGTATGTATACATACATGCACTCCATTTTCTTTATCCACTTATCAGTTGATCAGCACTTATGTTGGCTTCATATCTTTGCAATTGTGAATTCTGCTGTGATAAACATACAAGAGCATGTGTCTTTTTTTTTTTACATATTGTATGATTTTATTTATTTAATTTCAGAGTATTATGGGGGTACAAACACTTTGGTAACATAACTTGCCTTTTTGATATAATGACTGCTTTTTCTTTAGGTAGATCTCTAGTAGTGGGATTGTTGGATCAAATGGTAAATCTATTTTTAGTTCTTCGAGGTATCTCCATACTACTTTCCATGTAGGTTATGCTAATTTACATTTCCACCAACAGTATACAAGCATTCCCATTTCACCACATCCACACCAACATCTATCGTGTTTTGACTTTTTAGTAATCGTCATTCTGGTAGAAGAAAAGTAGTGTCTCATTGTAGTTTTAATTTGAATTCCCCTGATGATTAGTGATTTTCAGAATTTTTTCATACATTTATTGGCCATTTATTTCTTTTCTTTTCAAAAATGTCTGTTTCATATCTTTTGCTCACTTTTTAATGGGCTTATTTGTTTTTTTCTTGCTTATTGGTTTGAGTTCCAATAGATTCTGGATAGTAGTCCTTTGTCATATATATAGGTTGCAAACATTTTTTTCCCATTCTGTGTTATCTATCCACTCTGTTCATTATTTCTTTTGCTATGCGGAAGTTTTTTAGTTTAATTAAGTCCCATTTATTTATTGTCATTGGTTTTGTATATGTTTTGTTGGTCTCAGTCATAAATTCTTTGTCTAGGCCAATGTTAAGGATAGTTTTCCTAGATTTTCTTTTAATACTTCTATGGTTTCAGGACCTACATTTAAGTCTTTAATCCATCTTAAGTTAACTTTTGCATATGGTGAGAGAGGGGGATCCAGTTTCATTCTTCTGCATGAGGCTATCCAATTTTCCAGCACAATTTATTGAATAGTCTTTTCCCTACTGTATGTTTTTGTCTGCTTTGTCAAAGATCAGTTGGTTGAAGGTACATGGCTTTATTTCTGGGTTGCCTATGCTGATCCATCAATCTATACATCTACTTTTATTCCAGTACCGTGGTGTTTTAGTTACTATAGCCTTATAGTATAATTTGAAGTCAGGTAAAACGATGACTCCAGATTTGTTCTTTTTGCTTAGGATTGCTTTGGCTCTTCATGCTCCTTTTTGGTTCCATATAAATTTCAGGATTGTTTTTTCTAATTCGGTGAAAAATGACATTGGTATTTTGATAAATATTTCATTGAATCTATAGATTACTTTGGGCAGTATAGAGATTTTTAACACTATTGATTCTTCCAAAGCATGAGCATGAAATGCTTTTCCATTTGTTTGTGATATCTATGATTTCTTTCACCAGTGTTTTGCAGTTCTCCCTGTAGAAATTTTTCACCTCCTTGGTTAAGTATAATAAGTCTATTGTAGTTCACAACTTTGTAAATGGGATTGAGTTCTTGATTTGATTCTCAGCTTGGTTATTATTAGTGTGTAGAAATGCTAGTGATTTGTATACATTGATATTGTAATTCGAGACTTAATTAAATTCATTTATTTTTTCTAAGAGTGTTTTACAGAAATCTTTAAAGTTCTCAAGGTATAAGATCATATCATCAGCAACAGAGATAGTTTGACTTCCTCTTTTCCAATTTGGATGCTCTTTGTTTCTTTCTCTTGTATTATTGCTCTGTCTAGGACTTCCAATACTGTGTTGAATAGAAGTAGTGACAGTGGGCATCTTTGTCTTGTTCTAGTTCTGAGGTGAAATGCTTGCAGCTTTTCTTTATTCAGTGTGATGTTGGCTATGTGTTTGCCATATACAGCTTGTATTATTTTGAGGTATGTTCCTTCTACACCCAATTTGTTGAGTGTTTTTAACATGAAGGGGTGTTGGATTTTATTTAATGATTTTTCTGTGTCTACTGATATGATCATATGGTTTTTGTTTTTAATTCTGTTTATGTGGTGAAGCACATTTATTAATTCATGAATATTTAAACTATCTTTGCATCCCTGGGATGAAACCCACTTAATTGTGCTGAATTACCTTTTTTTTTTTTTATTCCAGGGTATTGTGAGGGTACAAACACTACAGTTACACTTTATGTCTTTGCCTCACCCAAGTGCGGGTTAAAGGCATGCCCTTGCCCCCGCTTTTAGATTTGGTGTGCTAGTGTTTTGCTGAGGATTTTTTCATCCATGTTCATCTAGGATATTGGCCTGTAGTTTTCTTTTATTGTGTGTCCTTTCCTGGTTTGGTATCAGAGTGATACTGGATATACAGAATGAGTTAGGGAGGACTCAATCCTTCTCATTATTTTGGAATAGTTTCAGTAGGACTGGTGCCTGGTTTTTTTTTTTGTTTTTTTTTTTTTAATGTCTTGTAGAATTCAGCTGTGAATCCGTCTGGTCCTGGGCTTTTTTTAGGGGGATTTTTTTATTAATGATTCAATCTTGCTACTCCTTATTAGTCTCTTCAGGATTTCTATTTCTTCCTGAATCAAACTTGGAAGGTTTATGTTTCCAGTAGTTTATACATTTCCTCTACATTTTCTAGTTTAGGTGCATAAAGGTGTTCATAGTAGTCTTGGATGATCTTTTGTATTTCTATGGTATCAGCTGTAATGCCTCCTTTTTTATTTGGTATCAAGCTTATATTAATTGTTGTTTTTCTTTTCTTGGTTAATCTAGCTACTGGTCTATCAATTTTATCTTTTCAAAAAAACCAACAAACCAACTTTTTCATTTCATGTATCCTTTGTATTATTTTTTTCTTTTTGTTTTCCATTTTATTTAGTTCTGCTCTGATCTTTGATATTTCCTGTTTTCTGCTAGCTTTGGGTTTTTTTTTTTTTTTAGTTCCTTGAAGTGTGAGGGTAGGTTGTTAATTTGTGGTCTTTCCCTCTTAGCACTTCTTTTACTACATCCCAGAGATTTTGATAGCTTGTGTCATTATCATTCAGTTTGAAAAAATTTTTAGTTTTCATTTTAATTTCATCATTGACCCAAAGATCATTTAGCCATAGGTTGTGTAATTTCCATGTATTTGTATATTTTTGAGAGTTCCTCTTGGAATTGCTTCCTAATTTTATTCCACTGTGGCCTCAGAATATACTTGATATAATTTCAATTTTTAAAAATTAGTTGTTTTGGAGCCTAATATATGGTCTATCTTAGAAAATGTTCCATGTGCTTATATTGTGTATATTCTCCAGATTTTTAGTAGAATATTCTGTAAATGTCTATTAGGTACATTTGTTCTAGAATCTTATTTAATACAGTGTTTCTTGTTAATTTTTTGCCTCAATGGTCTGTCTAGTCCTGTCAGTGGAATGTAGAAATCTCCTACAATTAATATGTTGCTTTTCTTTTGTTTTCCTTGGTCTAATAATATGTGTTTTATGAATCTGGGAGCTCTACTTAGGTGCATATATATTTAGGATTGTTCTATCTTCTTGTTGAATTGATCCCTTTATCATTATGCAATGACTTTCCTTGTCTTTTTTTTTTTTTTTTTTTTACCGTTGTTGATTTCAAGGCTGTTTTATCTGATATAAGAATAGCTACTACTGCTTGCTTTTGGTTTCCATTTGTGTGGAACTTTTTTTCCCATCCCTTTACCTTGAGTCTACAAGTCAAGTGGATCTCTTGGAGACAGTAGATATTTGGGCTGTGTAGTTTTTCCATTCTGCCACTCTAGATCTTTTAAGTGAGGCATTTAGACCATTTAATTCAATGTTAATATCAGTATCTGAGATACTGTTCCAGACATTATGTTGACTGTTACTTAGTTGCTTTGCATTCTCCCTTGTATCACTATTTTATAAATGCTATGAGTGTGTTCGTTTGTTTTAAGTTTGGTTGTTTTTGTACTGGTAAGTATTGATCTTTCCTTTTGATATTTAAGACTCCTTTAAGAATTTCTTGTAGGGCCAACATAGTGGTGGTAAATTCCCTTAGTATGTGCTTGTCTGGGAAAGAATTTATTTCTCCTTCATTTATGAAACTTAGTTTTGCAGGATACAAAATTATTGGCTGACCATTATTCCGATTAAAAAGATTAAAGATAGGACTCTAATCCATTCTGGCTTGTAGTGTTTCTACTGAGAAGTCTGCTGTTAGTCTGATGAGTCTTCCCTTGTAAATTACATGATGCTTTTGTCTCTAGCTTATAGGATTTTCTCCTCCACATTGACTTGTGCCAGTCTGATAACTATGTGTCTTGGTGATGTCCTTTATTCAATAAATCTTCCAGGAGTTCATTTGAGCTTCTTATTTCTGGATGTCTAAATCTCTAGCAAGACCAGGAAAATTTCCTCCATTATTCCCTCGAATAGATTTTTCAAGTTTTTTCTTTTTCTTTTTCTCCTTCAGGGATATCTATGATTCTTATGTTTGGGCATTTTACATAGTCCCACATTTATTGAGGACTTTTTTCATTTCTTTTGATGCTTTTTCTTTATTTTTGACTGACAGAGTTGATTCAAAAGCCTTATCTTCAAGTTCTGAAATTCTTTCTTCTGCTTGGTCTAGCCTGTTTTTTAAATTTTTGTGCTATATTTTGAAATTTCCTATGTGAGTCTTTCATTTCCAGAAGTTCTGTCATGTTTTTAAATATCTATCTCTTTAGTGAATTTTTCATTCATGTCCTGAATTTTTTGTTTTGTATGTGTGTGTGTATGTGTGTTGATTTTCAATTTTCTCATTGATCTCATTGAGCTTGCTTGTGATCCGTATTCTGAATTCTTTACCCGAGATTTGAAAAAAATTCATTTTTGTTGTAGTCCATTGCTGGAGAGCTAGTGTGATCCTTTGGGGGTGTTGAAGTAGCCTGTTTTTTCATAATGCCAGAGTTCTTATGGTGGTTCCTTCTAATTTGGAGCCTCTTTCCTCAGTTCAAAACAGATAGCTTTGTAGTTCATCTATTCTCCTTTGCTGGAAACTATTGCTCAGTGTAAAGAGAGGGAGCTTTGCTGCCTTTTGGCTCATGAAGGTAAATACCCACTGTGGTGTTGGTGGCAATTTGGGTTGGCTGGACCTCAGACTCCTGGAAGAGTATTCAGGTGCCAGCAGTGGTGGACCAGGTTAGGAAATCACCAGTCCCTAGGATGGCATGCTTGAGTTCTAGGGGACAAGACTAAACAGGCTGACAAAATTGTCCTTGGGTTTCCCTGAGTTCAGGCACTGAACTAGCTGTGATAGGGAGGAGCAAGGTGATCTCCTGGTCCAGAAGAATGCTCAGGTGTATACACTGTGAACCTGCCATAAAATGAGTGGCTCTTCTCAATGAGATTAGTAGAGGCAGGTAGCTGTGGGGTATACAAGCTACTCACTTATTCCTCTCTTAGCGTTGGTCTCTGTCCTTCTGGGACACAAAAGCACCTATATTTCCAGTTCCCACCCTGGCCCAGCTACAGCAGAGTCAGTGAAGACACCTGTTGTGAGTAGGGCTATTAGAATGGCTATGGGCCATGGCTGAAATAGGCAGTTGTGTCACAGATTTGCCTCCAGGTAGGGTGGGTATCTCCCAGTAGAGGCAGGAAGTTGCCTCTCCCAGTAGAGGCAGGAACTGCTCACCCTGCCCTCCCTCAGTGGAAGTGGCAGTTTTTGTCCTTGGGGTACACGAAATCTCTGTGGAAGCCCTAGGTGCGATGAGCATGCTGTAGGGGGTGGGAGCAGCTGCTCCCAAGTGCCCTAGCTTGATCATCCCCTGTGGAACTCTGGCCAGTCCTGAGCAGGAACAGATGCAACTGCCTCAGCAGCAGTGGGTGGGGAAGGGGAGAAGAAAGAGAAGGTGGAGAAGTCTCTGAACTGGGGAGAGCTGGCATTCTGGTTCCCTTTTTCCTGAGGGACAAACTGCTATGCTGCACTCTCCTCTCAGCTGGAAGTGGTCTGCCCTAAATGCTCAAGGTCCAGTTGTCCTACAGTTCCCATCAGATCCACCGGTCCCCTTAGGCTGCTGTGGTCTAGGTGGGTTCTAGGGAATCTTAGCTGTGGATTCAGTGATATAGAGACTCAAGGGCTGAATTTCCCTGATTGGGACAGCTGCAAAAATGTCCATGAAGGGAGGGAAATGAGGTGCACCCTCCTTGGAAAACCCAGGCATGGCAAGCACAGTGTTATTGAACATGCAGTGTCCCCACACCATCTACAAGCCCAGAACTGGCACGCTTGTATCAGAAACTCTTGCCTGGGAGTAGAGGTGGCTATGTCTGCAGCATTGTGTGATTAGACGAGGGGAACCCCTCCATCTCCAAGTTCCTTCCTGGGTTCCATTGCTGCTTCTGCTCTAAGGTGGGAACAGTCTCCTACACTACAGACTCTGCTCTGTCTTCACCTGGAGAAGTGTAGACAACTTTGGATCATGAGTCGGGGACTCTCAGGTGCAGGAGAGTGTCCTTTGTCCTGAAAAATACTCATGGCACTTCTCTGTCCCCTTGGGACAGCAAACCCTATGGGTCAGGACTCCAAAAATACTGCTCCTCCCTTGTGTTGTCTTGTTCCTTTGGGGTTGTCACAGTCAAAGTGGGTGCTGGGGAATGTTTGTGTGGGATCCAGTGACAAGGAAACTGAAGGGCTGTGACTCCCTAGGCAGGATTGAGGCACACAGTGGATGGGCAAACAGTATGGCAACTGCCCACCTTGGCTCAGGTCTGCGGTGGAAGGAAGCGACCCTGCGTGGGTTGGCAGGTCAGTGCTCTGTTCTTAAGAAGTTCTCAGTTCACCAACAGCAGCAGCACTTGGACTCCTGAGAGTAGAAGGGCTCTCTGACAGATGAGGAGCTGGCAGACTGCTACAGGTATGAGGGACGGAAAAATAAACACTCCCACCTACTCTTTCTGCCAGACTTCAAATTCCTCGGGGGTTGCTCTCTGCTGAAATATTGCTCCTCCTTGTTCTGCTTCACAGCTTCTCCCCATGGTATCTATGGTAAGGGTAAGTTCTGACACTCTTCCTTAAGTATTCCACTTAGTCTGTGCTTTTTCACCAGAAACTTTTTCTTTCTTTTTTTTTTTTTTTTACCTTCTTTTTAGGACGATCTGGCAACTGATATCTCTAGTCAACAATCTTTCCCCTTCTTATGCATATTCACAATTTGTAAATGTATTCATGAGAAACAATAGATGCTAACATGGATGCAGAGAGAAATGCATGATACTTTTGGTGGAATTGTAAATTTGTACAACCTCTATAGAAAACAGTATGGAGATTCCTCAAAGAAATAAATATAGACTTACCATTTGATCCAGCAATCCCACTACGGGGTATCTACCCAAAGGAAAAGAAGTCATTTTATCAAAAATGACTCAAATGTTTACCACAGCATGATTCACCATTACATAGATGTGGAATCAACCTAAGTGCCCATCAATTCATGAGTGGATAAAGAGAATGTGTAGTGTATATACCACGGAGTACTACTCAGCCATAAAAAGGCATGAAATAATGTCTTTTGCAGCAACTTGGATGGAACTGGAGACTACTATCCTAAGTGCAGTGTCTCAGGAATGGAAAAACAAACACCACATGTACACTAATAATTGGGAGCTAAACAATGGGCATACATGGGCACAAAGAGATGTAAAGGACATTGGAAACCAAGAAGGGGGCAGGGGATATGAGGATGAGGGGTAAAAATTTACCTATTGGGTACAAAGAATACTATTATGGTGATGGGCACATTAAAAGCCTCAACTTAAGCATTATGTGAGGTATTCAGGTAACAAAAACATTTGTACCTTTTTCATATCTTTTTTATTTTGTGTATATATTTATTTATTTATTTATTTATTTTTAACCTTTTTAATATCTTTAAAGAAAAAAAGTATTCATGGAAGCAACTCTATAGAGAAATTAATTTTAAAGTATAAATATGACTATTTTATACATATCTCTAAAAGTTTTTAAAATCAAATTGTTTATAAATTTTTGGATCTTCTCCTTTTGGGTAAGTAAATAAAAATGGCTTTACTGAGCTCTATTCTGAAGGGTCTGCTTTGTTATTTGTTGAAACAGAATAAGCAGGACTGCTTCTAATGTTTGTGGAGCCCAGGAGAAGATGACAAATGGAAGCCCACTGCCACATGTAGTGATTATTTGAAATTATAAAACCATCTGACAAATAAAAAATATTTCTATCATCTTACATTGACAAATACACCTTCATAAAAACAAAATTAAAAAAAATATTTGTAATCATTTTCATGTGATTAAAAAGTCAGCAAAACACTAACAAATAATTGCACTTTATTATTGTGCATATTTGGGTGATCTGGTAATAGGTAAGCAATGTTTAGATGAGTAATAAAACAAGGGCTGGCAAAGTTAAAAAATTCTTAAACTTTTTTCATGAAATTTGTTTTATTGCCTGTATTTCAGCAAAATTACTAATTATTATATTATTGTATTCAAGATAGTTACATAGTTCGTGTTACAAGTATAATGTTAAATTAGACATTTCTTAAGGCACTGTGGTCCCTACTTTTCATTATTTTAATTGTGAAAAAAACTTTACTTTGCTAAACTTTATATACCACATGTTATTGGTTGAATCATGCCCCCTCACCCCACCCCACAATGTATATGTTGAGGTCCTAATTCCCAGTACCTCAGAAGCTGACATTATTTGGAGGTAGGGTTGTTGCAAATGTAATTAGTTTAGATGAGATAATACTGGCTTAGGCTAGGCCCTTAATCCAATATAACTGGTGTCTTTAAAAAAAGGGGAAATTTGGACAAAGACTTATTCACAGGGAGAACATCATGTGAACATAAAGATAGAGACGGGAGTGATGCGACCACAAGCTAAGGAATGCCAAAATCACCAGTAAACCACAAGAAGTAGAGGAGCATGGAATAGATTCTCTCTCACAGTCCTCATAAGGGCTGCCAATACGTTGATCTTGGACTTGCAGACTACAGAACCGTGAGATAATAAGTTTCTGTGGTTTAAGCTACCCAGTTTGTAGTATTTTGTTATGGCAGCCTTAGCAAACTGATATACCATGTTTGAACTCTGTAATGGAGTAAATGGAGTAACATACAACTTGTTTCATTGGTAAAATATTTTATGTTTTCTCCAGACAAGTCACTCTACTTATATCATGCTTTCACCATCTCTTAAAATAAAATCTAAAATCATACAGTTCTTCTTTCAAATGCTTAAATATTGACATATTTTAAAGAAAAATGAAAATAGCAATATGTTGCTCAATTCTTTCAAGTTGCTTTTCAAATAAGATAAAACTTGATCTAGTGTAGCCAGCAACTTGTCTCCATAGAAATTAAACCTTAGTAAATATTTTATTAAAACAAAACTACTCATAATTCTAGCATTCAATGTCCACGTAGCTGCTAATACCAGAGATCTGTATTTAGCTTCAAGTATGTTACCCTTAGACCTACATTTATGTAAATATAAGAGAAATGTAAATTTTTTAATATTGAGAAATGTTTCTCAGCCACTCTGTACAACTGTTATAATACCACAACTATATTGTAAATACCTCTGGGACTAAGAGTTAGAACCTGATGAAAAGTAAGAAAATTGTGGGGTGACGTTATGGTAAACAAATCTTTATTGTGCAAGAAATACTGTATTCAAACTAACTGAGATGAAAGATTCACAAATTAATTAATTTGTGTTTTTCTCTTCCCTAAATTCTTCAGCTACATAAATCCTCCCTGAACTGTAAAGCAGTACCATCTCTTATGGCACAACCTGCGAGCCCTCGAGATGTTCAAATGCATCAGCAAGAGTTGTGGTTGAGATTTCTCCTGGAATCTCAGAGCTGTTAGTCCCCAGAGCCAATGGGTAGCTGTGTGGTACCAGCGCTGAGCATTGAATTATTTGTGACAGAGGGGCCCCTATGTGTTTTAATGAATTTATTTTTATATTTTTCTGATATATAAGATATACAAGATCCTCTAAAGTGAGGAGCCTGGGACAGGAGCGTCCCTTTTCTGAGTCCTTACTGCTCCTATTGAAGGGCAGTACAGGGATACAGCCCCATAGAGTCTTTATACTTTTCTCATGAGCTTCTCATGTCTCTTTCCAGGTCCTCATCTCTTCGACCTGAGTTTTTAACAGAGTCGTTCAGAATTGTCTCACCTGTTATCCTCTAGGGAGTTAAGAAAAATGTGTTTCACATAGTTGAAACACTGTGTCCTCTAATTGCTTTGCTTCAAAGTTCACATATGTCTGGCATACCTTTTTCAGAGGGGGTATGTCTGTGTGTGTGTGTGTGTGTGTGTGTGTGTGTGTGTGTGTGTGTGTGAGATTACTGCCATTTTCAACTTTTATTAAGAATAGAATAATGGAATATGCTTGATTTTTAGGTTTTTTTTATTCATTTGGATGTGTTTTTTAAAATTTCAAAATATTATGGGGGTACAAATATTTTTGGTTACATGGATCGCTTCTGTAATGCTTGAGTCAGTGTGCCCATCACCCAGATAGTGTTCATTGTACCCATTAGGTAGGTTTTCACCTATCTCCTCTGCCCCCCTCCACCCTGCTTGATTTCACTTGAGATTTATTTCCCTCTATGAACATATGTGCTCATCAGTTAGTTCCAATTTAATAGTTAGTACATGAGGTGTTTGTTATTCCATTCTTGTGATCCTTCACGTAGGAGAATGATCTCCAGTTTCATCCAAATTGGTGCAAAAGGCAATAAGTCATCCTTCTTCTGGCTGAGTAGTATTCTGTGGTATACATACACCACATTTTGTTAATCTACCCATGAATCAATGCACATTTGTGTTGATTCCACATCTTTGCAATTGTGGATTGTGCTGCAATAAACATTCAAGTGCGGGTGTCTTTTTGATAAAACGAATTATTTACTTTGGGTAAATACCCAGTAGTGGGATTGCTGGATCAAAGAATAGGTCGACATTTAGTTCTTTGAGGAATCTCCATGCGGTTTTCCATAGAGGTTGTACTAATTTTCGGTGCCACCAATAGTGTAAAAGAATTCCTTTCTCTCTGTATCCATGTCGGCATCTTTTCTTTCGGACTTTTTAATAAAAGCCATTCAGACTGGGGTACAGTGATATCTCATTGTGGTTTTAATTTGCATTTCCCTGATGATTAGTGATATTGAACATTTTTTCATGTTTATTGGTCATTTATCTATCTTTTTTGAGAAGCTTCTGTTCATGTCTTTTGTCCACTTTTCAATGGGATTGTTTGACTTTTTTCTTGCTGATTTGTTGAGTTCTTTGTGGATTCTGGTTATTAGGCCTTTATCAAATGTATAGCTTGCAAATATTTTCTCCCATTCCATAGGTTGTCTATTTGCTCTGTTAATTATTTCCTTGGCTGTACAGAAGATTTTTGAGAGAAGGGAAAAATCACCCAGTCTTTCTACTGCCTGTTTTAAATGTTACTGATTACTTTTTAAAACCTAGAAATATTTATGGTTGAATGTATAAAATTCAGTATATTCAGTGTAAAAAGGCAGATTCAAGTATCTAACTGGATTATAAAACTTCACATAATAAAAAATCACAATGTATTTAGACCTTTCAGAAAACACAAATTGTGGCTCCTATATTTATTCATTTTTATTTTAGATTATGTTCTGAAGCATTTAAATAATTATTAAAAATTAATAATATAGTTAGGACTAGAGGAATTAACTGGAAATGAAAGTGTATACCTTTTGTCTGTCAGCTGGGAAGTCCCACTCAGAAACTGTTTAGATTTAACAATGGCACTATTATGACAGAACACAATAGTGTGATCATGTACAGGATATTTCCTCAGGTCGAGGAGTGATAGTGTGCAAATGACATATTAGCAAAGACAAACTCGTTTCATTTAGGTAGTGTTAATTAGTGCCTCATATAATTATTGACATCTGGTCTGGTTTTCACCTGCTTTCCTTTTGCTGATAAATCCAATCTCCATTTAGGCGAAGTCAGCAAAGTAGGCTTCAGTGTAAAGAACAGTATATCTGAGAAAATATACAGGGTTTGAGGTAGTTATCAAAATGAATTGATGGTTACTGAATAGAACTCAACCAGTGAGGGTAGGTGACATAAGGAAAAACAATCATGTATATTTATATCCAGTAGAATCTTTGTAGACCATGGACCTGGGAGTTCAGACAACGTTCTGAAGAGTGTATCTATAGATTCATCCCATTTCAACACAGAAAATATTATAACTTACTTAATTGGAAACAAAAGAAGTATAGCAGTTCTGGGAAAACAGGTAACAAGTTAATGGAATTTTCTGATTGGTTAAAAATTACTCTGAAATAGTTTCTTGTTTCAATACTACTGGTTAGAAAGCCTTCTAAAATAAATATTTAATGTCTTCTTCTGCCCTAATGAATAGCACACAAATATTGTCTGAAGATTGAAGATTTCACGATGCTGCTGCATCATTCTGTACAGTAAAATATTTGGCACTGTACATGCATATCCTTGGATTGAAATTTCACTTAGAGGGACTGTAGCACAAACTCCAGTAGTTATTCTTTTGCACAAACTCCTGTCTGTTTTGCTGCCACTTACTTTTTTGTAAGAGTCTTGTGTACATAGTTCAAATCTGCATTTGTCTAGTAAGTAGTTTTGCTGTATAACCCCATTTTCTTTTACCTAATTAAAATCTCACTGATAGTTCTCACTCTTCTTTATATAATCACTTCTTTTTCCCTCTACAGGATCATTTCCAGTAGTATACAAATATGGTATTATTTCTTTCATCTAAAAATATTTTCTCAAACCATTTTTTTTTTTTTTGCCAGCTGACTCACCAATTCTCTGAGCCTTTTCCACGAAACTCCTGCAAATAATGGTACATATGTGCTGCCTTCCATTTTTCCTTTCCCATTTCCCTTTAGCCCTTTTCCAGTCATGCTTTTGTGCCCACCATATCACCCAAACCTAACTTTTCAGGGACTTCTGCATTGCTAACTTCAGTAGTCATATTCTCCATCTTCTTCTTACTAGAACCTTATCGGCATTTGCCCAGCTGATCATTCTGCCTTCCTTGGCATGTTTTCTTCCCTTGGGTTTCAGAGTACCACACTTTCTTGCTTTTCATCCTACCTGAATGCTCATTCCTTCTCGATCTTCTTTTGCTGAATTCTTCTCTTCTCTGGACCTTTAAATATTGAGATTTTTCCCCATCTACATTTATTGATGATCTCATCCAGACTCAGGACTCTAAACATTATCTGTAGGTAGGAGGAGGAAGCTCTGTGGCTAGCCCGTGCTCCAGCGCAGGCTTCGGGAATTGGAAGAAAAGGTGAGTGGCAGCAGGCAGGTGAGACATGCACTATATTGTCAGGCGGACACAGCATTGGTGAAAAGCATGGCCGAGAATATGGCGAGCACTTACATATGGCTCTGAACAATAGTGGCAACACGCCGCGGGAAAGCACAATCACATGGGTTCACACAGGAGATAACACCATGGTTATATGAGCATGCTGACTCATGCCTCCCCAGAAGGCCAGCTAGTCAGAGGGGCTGGGCCGGAAAAAACACTGTGGCAGTCATCTTAGTTTGGCCTAAGAAACCTGTTGCCTGTACAAATGTATTTTCCCTTACAGTAGTCCAAAAACTCCCAAATACATATTTCCATCCCTGACCACTCTCCTGAACTTCAGACATGAAATTTCAACCACCTGCTTAAAAATCTTCACTAATAGATAGGAAGTCTACTAGATAACTCAAACTTAACATGCCCAGAACTAGATTCCCAGTCTTCCTAAGAAAAGGTCTACTTATGGTTTCACAATAATGCCTTTTTCTTTCAGTTGTTAAGGTGACCGACCATCCCAGTTTACCAGGGACTGAAGAAGTTATTAGGATGAAGGACTTTCATTGTTAAAATAGGAAAGTCCTGGGCAAACCAGAATGAGCTAGTCACCCTACCGAGTTGTTCAGGTCAAATACCTTAGGGTCATCTGTGATCTTTCTCTCACATTGCTTATATAATATATTAGAGAATCCTGTTGGCTCTTCCTATAAACTAACTGGTTCTCATCACCTTCATTGCTACCACCTGGTCAAACCACCGTCTTCTCTCAGCTGGACTACTGAGGCATCCTCCTAACTGGTCTTCCTTCTTTCATCCTTCCATCTTGATATGGTTTGGATGTTTGGCCCTTTCAAATCTCATGTTGATATTTGATCCCCAGTGTTGGAGGTGGCCTGGTGGGAGGTGTTTGTGTCATTGGGGCTGATCCCTCATGAATGGCTTGGTGCCCTCCCCAAGATAATGAGTCCTTGCTTTATTAGTTCATGTGAGAACTGGTTGTTTAAAAGAGCCTGGCATCACCTCCTCCATCTCTTGCCCTCTCTCTTGCCATGTGACACACCTGTTCCCCCTTAGCCTTCCACCTTTATTGGAAATTCCCTGAAACCCTCAACAGAAGCAGATGCTGGTACCATGCCTCTTATACAGCCTGCAGAACTGTGAGCCAAATAAACCACTTTTCTCTATAAATTACCCAGCCTCAGGCATTTCCTTTATAGCAGTACAAATGGACAAATACACATCTCCTATCATGAATTCTCAACACAGCTGCCAAAACAATCTTTTAAAAGTATAAGCCAGATCATGACATTCCTTATTCCCCCAACCCTGTAATCTCTTCCTATTTCAGAGTAAAAGCCAAAATTTTTACAATGGCTTATAAAACCTACATGATCTAACTCTAACTCCTGCTCCATATAGACCCACCCATAGTTGATCAATTACTTCAACTCCTACAGTTCTTTCCTTTGTTCAATCTGCCCTGACTCATTAGTTCCCTTGCTGTTCCTCATTCCTGCAGACAGACTACTGTGTTAGGGTCTTTGCATTGGCTGTTCCTTCTGCTTGGAACAACCATCCAGCTATCTCCATAATTAACGCTTAACACTTTACACTTGCTTCAAGTTTTGCCCCAAATTTCGCCATCTGTATGATGATCATACTATTAAAAATTACACTCTCTTCCATTCCCCAGCTCTCTTTCTGTGCTTTATATTTTCCTATTATTCTTTTAATCTTTAACATTCCACATAATGTATGTTTGCCATATTCATTTGTGTTTCTATCCATTAGAATATAAACTCCAGCAAATTAGAGTATTAAAAAAAAATCTTTCTCAGCTGATACATACCAAGTACCTAAAACAGTAATCTATGCACGAAACACTCAATAAATATTTATTGAATGAACAAATGTATTTATTTAATTTCACCTCAGTAAGTACCTTCTAAATTCCCCTGACAGTCCTAGATCCATCCCAGATGCTTATAGAAAGTATTAAAGATGAATGAGACATTGTCCTTGAATTTGAGGAACTTACTATTCGGAGAGTTAAGATAAAAGTATTAAGAAGACAATTAAGTATTACAACATGTGGTAATAACTACAAACCTTGCTATTATGAAAAAACCTGAGTTTCTTTATCTGAAAAATTAGTTGCTTATTCTAGGAATTGCCTAGAGACACTTTCAACTCTAAAATAATATTGCTTTATGGCTTCATAAATTATTAATGAAATTGTACTACAGAATCAGGTAGGTATGAACAAACTACTAGAAGAAGCTACACAAATCAATACATACGGGAGAAACTAAGAGTCAAAAAGTATTACAGCATACTCTACAAACCCAGGGGGAAAAGAACAATAGCAGCAAATATTTCCAAGTGGAGAAGGAGCTTACCCTGAGTAGAAGTAATTGGATAGATCTGAGGATAACAGGGTACCCTGGAAAAAATTGTCACAGCCTCCAAGGTGAAGATAAGTACAAAAAAAATCAGTGTGTACACCTGGGAAAACTGTATCTTACTGGGAAATCTAGGCCTTGGGAATCAGTGAAACATTCGAGAACTCTCTCCCCCACCTTCTTTGTCCGGAAGAACAGAGATTTACTCTAAGAAAACTGGGAAAAACAAACACACCTAGAAACAGAAACAAAATTGAGCAGGACTGAAATGACTGGTAGAGATACAGGTCAAAGGACCAGACAGGGGTAAGATGTAGAAAGGATAAAGTTTCCAACGAGTACTTTAACAGCAAAATCTAATGTCAAAAGTATAAAGCACTGTTTGAGTAGGCAAGGCTTGTAGAGCTCATGGCTAAGTATAGGGCTGGAGACTAAAAATCTTCCTGAATAGACTTAGATCTGTGTGAATAGGACATATTTTGAGTCTTTCTGGAAGCAACATAAAGAGGAAAGCCTTAAGCCATAATATTTAGAAAGCTATGCTATTACCTATTTCTCTTCTAAGAAGCCTCTTTTTAATAGCCCAGGAAAATTCATCTCACTTAAAAATGTGAGAAAAATGTAATCTAACTCCAATAAAAGTTACTGCTAAAAAAGTAATAAAAATTATCATGATAATATTCCAACAGACAATGAGAACACATCAAAAAAATGTAGCCTCAAAATAGATAGAAACCCTGGCATAATATTTCAAAGTAATACAAAGGAAACATTAGAAGCTTTGAAAGAATATCACTATTAAGAAATTCAGGCTGGACGTGGTGGCTCAAGTCTGTAAACCTAGCACTCTGGGAGGCTGAGGCAGGAGGATTGCTTGAGGTCAGGTGTTCAAAACCAGCCTGAGCAAAAGTGAGACCCCATCTCTACTAAAAATAGAAAAATTAACTGGGCGCAGTGGCTGCACCTGTAGTCCCGGCTACTTAGGAGGCTGAGGCAGGAGGATCACTTGAGCCCAGGACTTTGAGGTTGCAGTGAGCTATGATGATGCCACTGCACTCTAGCCAGGGTGACAGAGCAAGGCCCTGTCTCTAAATAAATACAAAAATAAGAAATTCAAAAATATATGGCTATAATAAATAGAAGGTAAGAGGGAAGGACTGACAGTTACCAAAACTGATATTTTGGAATTGGAAAAGTAAAAAAAACCTTTATAAATAAAACTAAAATAAGGTGAACATAAAAGTAAAGTGGTGACAGGAAGACCACTGTAAAGGAAGCAGGATAAATAGTTAAGTGAAAAACAAAACAAAACCAGTCAGACTGAAAGAAAGATATTAAAAGGATTTTAAAAATTGGTGGAGGGAAACAGCTAAAATAATGGAACATACACATGCATTCATGCTTCTACAACATAATATTCTATTATAGAATGAGACCAAATGTATCAGTTCTGTCAATACATTTTAGTGGGCTTAACTTACATAACATAAGAAAAAGACTTTCAGATTGGCTAAGAAAGTAAAATTCAACTTTATGCTGTATGCAAAAGACACCTAAAATAAAGTGAATTGAAATGGGTGAAGATAAAAGCATGAACAAAAATATACCAAGCAAAGGCAAGAAAGAAGAAAGCAGGGGCCATGATCTTGATCTAAAACAAGGTAGAATTGAGGCCAAGTAGAATTAAACAATACAAAGTAGGACACTCTATAATGCTAAAGAGTACAATTCACAGTGAAGATATTAATATCTATTCACCAAATACCAGTAGCAACTTTCATAAAGCAGAAACTACAGGCGATGAAAGGAGAAATAGACACACATTAAAAATAGGAAACTTTAACACACTTCTCTCAGATCTAGATAGATCAAGGTGGAAAAATGTTAGGAAAAATGTAGAAGACCTAAAAACCATAAGATAAAGTCTAAAAATATATAATAAGCACTTTCACCTGATAGCAGAGACTATACCTTTCTTTCAAGTGTGCATAAATCTCTATTAAAATTAACTATATATTAGGCTATAAATATCTCAAAAAATAGAAATACAAACAATATTAATGAGCCATAATGCAATAATAGTAATAATAACAACAAAAAGGCAGTTTCACCAGGAAACTATTTAAAAAAGTAAACACTTATAGAAAAAACACAAACCAAAATTCTGAATTTCTAGAAAAAAATAATGATGAAAGCATGATGCATTAGATCCTAATGAAAACAAGAATGCCATTAAAAAGCTAGCAGAACATCTTGCTTGGGGAAAGCATAAAGCATAAAGGACTAGAGAGAATCACACTTTAAAATCAGTGAGGCTGGCATGTGAAAAATGGATAGAGAGGGGACAGAATCTCAGAGACCAGGTAGTTTAGATTAGCATGGTAGCAGAGGAGATGGAGAAAACTGGGCATATTTTAGATTATTTTTGGATGCATAATCTAGAGAAAGAATTGGATAAAATGGTAATGAAGAGTGAGATGCAAGGAAGAATCACAGTTTGTTGCATAGGTCCTAGGTAGGTTGCAAGTGCCATTTACTGAGAGAGGAAGGCCGAGAGAAGACTTTGGGGGGTGGAGAGGAGGTGGTGGTGGTGTAGTTTATTTTGTAATTTATGAAATAGATAATTCATGATACAAGAAATTCAAAAGACCAATAAAATAAGATTAACTTTAACTTTGCTTTTCATCAAAGAAATATATTTTAAACAGATAAAATTTTTAACCTATTAAATTGATAGATTATTGATGAGAGTGATAAAATGAACACTTTCATACACTGCCAATATTTTATAATCTTTTAACCTTTATGATTAGCAATATGGAAATATACAACCTATTAATTCCATTTCTGGGAATGAATCCTGAGGTACTAATTGTGATTTGGATCAATATTTATATACAATAATGGCAATCACAGCCTTATACATAATACTAAAAATTGTAGTCAATCATTAATTTTCACCATACAAGTTTTAAATAATAAACATTAAATAAATTGATAGACCAATATATGAAAAACATTCTATGTATTTATTATTAATCCTGGTTTTGAAAGCATACCTCAAAAGGCAATTTCAGTGTACATCAATGGAGAGCGCTTAGCAGTCAGCATAGCTATCTGCACCAAGCTCATTCTAAAAATACCGATAAACTAAATTTAGATAAAAATAAACAACAGAAATATATCAAGATAAAATATTATACAAAGTTACAACAAAAACAATAAAGAGGAATAGCATAACATTCCTAAACATAATGAAAGCATGCTAAATGATACACTTAAAAAATCAAAATTATTACATACTATTTCAAAATAAGCTAAAGTTATTAACAAAATGATTTGAGATGTAAAAGAACAACATAAGCATGAATTAGACAACTCAAAAATAAGGCAGTGTCAAATGAGAAACCATGAGCTATCTACAGTGATTACAATCATGGGTTCTCACATAAATACAGAGAACCTAGACTAAGAATATTGCAGAAAATTATTCCAAAATATCCCCAGTGGTTATTTCTAAGGGGTAGAATTATAGGTGATTTAAATTGTACCTTTCTAGTGTTTTCCATTTTTAATACAATAAATGTGCATTCTTTCCATAAACTTTTGTGTTAGAGAGGATGTCAGGTATAGAACATGAATAATGATATTCCTCAGTTTATGACAGTTTATTTATTGACAGTTTATTCCTCAGTTTATGACATACTATCATCTTTTATCTACGTGAAGTCTTTTTCTTGATTTATTTATATGTTTATTCTCTCTATTTCCATCCCTTCTATTATTCTACTTTCCATAACCAACCATCTTCCTGTTTTTAATGTGTACTACCTTGTTTATATACCTTCTTATTAATATTTTTATTTTGTGTGTATGCATTTTAGTTTACATCAGTGGAGGATTCTTTGAAGTTAGCAAAGCTATCTGTACCAAACCTCACTCTAAAAATACAGATAAACTAAAATCACATAAACATGTACAACAGAAATATATCAAGGTAAAATACCATGCAAAATTACAATTAAAAAAATGAAAAGGAATAGCATGACATCTCTAAAGACAATAAAAACATGCTACTTTCACTTGTGCGTACTTAGAAAAACATAAAAACTGTTGATTGTTTCCTTGGCCGTGCAGAATATTTTTAATTTAATTAAGTCCCAGTTACTTATTTTTGTTGTTGCTGTCATTGCCCTTGGAGTATTATTCATAAATTCTTTCCTAGACCAATATCTAGAAGAGTATTTCCAACATTTTCTTCTAGAATTCTCATTGTTTCATGTCTTAGATTTAAGTCTGTTATCCATCTTGAATTAATATTTTTGGGTAGTGAGAGATATGGATCTTGTTTCAATCTTCTACATGTAGTTATCCAATTTTCCCAGCACTATTTATTGAATAGGATGATATTATATTTAGAAAACCCCATGGATTCAACCAAGAGGCTCCTGGAATTGATAAATGAATTCAGTAAAGTCTCAGGATATAAAATCAATACACACAAATCAGAGGCCTTCGTATATGCCAATAGCAGTCATACCGAGAACCTAATCAAAGACTCAATTCCCTTCACAATAGCAACAAAGAAAATAAAGTATCTAGGAATATACTTAACTAAGGATGTAAAAGACCTCTACAGGGAGAACTATGAAACATTGAGGAAGGAAATAGCAGAGGATGTAAACAGGTGGAAAACCATACCACGCTCGTGGGTCAGCAGAATCAACATTGTTAAGATGTCTATGCTACCCAAAGTGATCTACAGATTCAACACGATCCCTATTAAAATACCAACATCATTCTTCACAGATGTAGAAAAATTAATTCTACGCTTCGTATGGAACCAGGGAAGACCCTGCATAGCGAAAACAATTCTAGGAAATAAAAACAAAATTGGAGGTATCAACTTACCAGACTTCAAACTTTATTGTAGGGTGGTAGTAATCAAAACAGCTTGGTACTGGCACAAAAACAGAGCCATTGACCAGTGGAACAGAACTGAGAACACAGATAT
>RJWJ010005816.1:40732-60178 GCA_004363605.1 Indri indri
TATATGCCAATAGCAGTCATACCGAGAACCTAATCAAAGACTCAATTCCGTTCACAATAGCAACAAAGAAAATAAAGTATCTAGGAATATATTTAACTAAGGATGTAAAAGACCTCTACAGGGAGAACTGTGAAACATTGAGGAAGGAAATAGCAGAGGATGTAAACAGGTGGAAAACCATACCATGCTCGTGGGTCAGCAGAATCAACATTGTTAAGATGTCTATGCTACCCAAAGTGATCCACAGATTCAACACGATCCCTATTAAAATACCAACATCATTCTTCACAGATGTAGAAAAATTAATTCTACGCTTCGTATGGAACCAGGGAAGACCCTGCATAGCGAAAACAATTCTAGGAAATAAAAACAAAATTGGAGGTGTCAACTTACCAGACTTCAAACTTTATTGTAAGGCGGTAGTAATCAAAACAGCTTGGTACTGGCACAAAAATAGAGCCATTGACCAGTGGAACAGAACTGAGAACACAGATAAAAAACCATCCTCATATAGCCACCTAATCTTTGACAAAGTAGACAAAAACATACACTGGGGAAAAGAATCCTTATTCAATAAATGGTGCTGGGAAAACTGGATAGCCACATGTAGAAGACTGAACCAGGATCCACACCTTTCACCTCTCACAAAAATCAACTCACACTGGGTAGCAGACTTAAACCTGAGGAGTGAAACTATTAGAATTCTAGAGGAAGATGTTGGAAATGCTCTTCTAGACATTGGCCTAGGCAAAGAATTTATGAAGAAGACCCCAAAGGCAATCACAGCAACAACCAAAATAAATAAATGGGACCTGATCAAATTAAAAAGCTTCTGCACAGCCAAAGAAACTGTCACAGGAGCAAACAGACAACCTACAGAATGGGAGAAAATTTTTGCATGCCACAAATCTGATAAAGGGCTGATAACTAGAATCTACTTAGAACTCAGGAAAATCAACAAGAAAAAATCAAACAACCCTATCAAAAAGTAGGCAAAGGACATGAAAGAAACTTTTCAAAAGAAGACAGAATAATGGCCCAAAAACATGAAAAAATGCTCGACATCTCTAATCATCAGGGAAATGCAAATCAAAACCACAATGAGATATCACTTATCTCCAGTGAGACTGGCCTTTATCAAAAAGTCCCAAAACAATAAATATTGGCGTGGATGCGGAGAGATAGGAACACTCATACACTGCTGGTGGGACTGCAAACTAGTGCAACCTCTGTGGAAAGCAATATGGAGATACTTTAAAGAGATACAAGTAGAAGTACCATTCGATCCAGCAATCCCATTACTGGGTATCTACCCAAAAGATCAAATGATACTCTATGAGAAAGACACCTGCACCCGAATGTTTATAGCAGCGCAATTCACAATTGCAAAGATGTGGAAACAACCCATGTGTCCATCAATACATGAGTGGATTAATAAAATGTGGTATATGTACACCATGGAGTACTATTCAGCTTTAAGAAACAATGGTGATATAGCACCCCTTGTATATTCTTGGATAGAGCTGGAATGCATTCTACTAAGTGAAGTATCCCAGGAATGGAAAAACAAGCACCACATGTACTCACCATCAAATTGGTATTAACTGATCAACACATAAGTGTACATACAAGAATAACATCTATTGGATGTCGGGCAGGGGGGAGGGGGAGGATGGGACAGGTATATGCATACACCAAGAGTGCAATGCTCACCATCCGAGAGATGGACATGCTTGAAATTTGGACTCGAGGGGGGAGGGGAAGTAAGGGCAACATATGTAACCTAAACATCTGTACCCCCATAATATGCTGAAATAAAAGAAATTTATTGAATAGGGATTCTTTTCCCCAGTGTATATTGCTGTCTACTTTGTCAAAGATCAGATGGCAATATGTGGATGATTTTATATCTGAGTTCTCTTTTCTGTTCCATTGGTCTATATCTCTATTTTTTATGCCAGTATCATGTTGTTTTGGTTGCTATAGCCTTGTAGTATTGCTTGTAAAGTCTGGTAAAGTGATGCCTCCAGATTTGTTCCTTTTGCTTAAGGTTGCTTTGGCTATTTAGGCTCTTGTCTGGTTCCAAATGAAGTGTAAAATTACTTTTTCTAGATCTGGAAAAAATGATGTCATTATTTTGATGGGAATTGCATTGAATTTGTAAATCACTTCGGGTAGTATGGATATTTTAACAATGTTGATTCTGATGATCCATGAACATGATATGTTTTTCCATATGTTTACATCATCTGCAATTTCCTTCCTCAGTGATTCACAGTTCTCTTTGTAAAGATCTTTCCACTCCTTGGTTAAATATATTCTTAGGTATTTTATTTTCTTTATAGCTATTATGAAAGGTATTAAGTCTTTGATTTGATTCTCAGCTTGACTGTTGTTGGTATATAGGAATGCTACTAATTTGTGTACATTGACTTTGTAACTTGAAACTTTGCTGAATTTATTTATCAATTCCAGTAGTCTCTTGGCAGAATGTTGGGGTTTTCTGGATATAAGATCATATCATCAGCAAAGAGTGATATAATAGTTGGACCTCCTCTTTCTGCATTTGGATACCCCTAATTTCCTTCTCTTGTCTGATTGCTCTAGTTAGGACTTCCAGCACTATGTTGAGTAGAAGTGGTGACAGTGTGCATCCTTGTCTGACTCCAGTTCTGAGTGGGAATGCTTTCAACTTTTCCCCATTCAGTATAATGTTGGCTGTGGGTTCATCATATGTGGCTTTTATGTTGACATATGTTCCATCTGTCCCTATTTTGTTAAGAGTTTTTATCATAAAAGGGTGCTGAATTTTGCCAAGTGCTTTTTCTGCATCTATTGAGATGATCATATGATCTTTATTTTTGCTTCTATTTATGTGGTGAATCACATTTATGGATTTACATATGTCGAACCATCATTGCATCTATGGAAGTGGAATGAACCCCACTTCCAGTGAGAATGGCTTCTATCAAAAAGTCCCAAAACAATAGATGCTGGCATAGATGTGGATAGAAAGGAACACTTACACAGTGTTGGTGGGACTGCAAACTAGTGCAACCTCTATGGAAAATAGTATGGAGATTCCTCAAAGTACTACAGATAGACCTACCATTTGATTTAGCAATCCCACTATTGAGTATTTACCCAAAGGAAAAAGGTCATTTCATCAAAAAGACATCTACACTTGAATGTTTATTGCAGCACAACTCACAAGTGCAATGACGTGGAATCAGCCCAAGTGCCCATCAATTCATGAGTGGATTAATAAAATGTGGTGTGTATACATATATATATATATATATATATATATATGCACACACACACACACACACACACACACACACACCATGGTGTACTACTCAACCACAAAAATGAATTAATACCTTTTGCACCGATTTGGATGGAACTGGAGACCATTATTCTAAGTGAAGTATCAAATAATAGAAAAACAAACACCACATGTACTCATTATTTAATTGGAACTAACCAATCAGCACTCATGTGCACAAATGGAAGTAAAACTCAAAGGAAATAATGCAATTGGGAGTGGGGAGGAGGGGATGGGTAAAATCATATCTAACCAGGACAATGTACACTATTTGGGTGAGAGGCACACTTATAACTTTGACTCAAGCAGTAAAAAGCAATCCACGTAACCAAAACATTTGTATCCCTGTAATATTCTGAAATTCAAAAAACATGAAAACTATTACATACTATTTCAAAATAAGTGAAAAGACATTCAGAAAATTATTCAAGACATGAAAGAAAAACATAAACATGAATTAGAAAAACTCAAAAAATGACAGAAGTTAAGAAAAAATAAGAAATGTAAGAAAAAAGTCATTTTAAAAATGAAGACTAAGATGGTAGAAATATAAGAATAAATAAAGCAAAAAAAATGCCTTAAGATAATTAGGAGAATAAAAAAAGGATAATTTTTTAAATGAATAGGAAACAAAGAAAACAAGTCACTAAGTTAGGCAAATAAATCCAACATAGGAATGAAATCAATATTAAGAACTGTAATTCAATATATTCTTGAAGTAAGCACACAGATTTGAAACTACATATTTAAAAAGTGCACTTTGTACCTGAGAATATCAATCCAGAAAAGCCAATGTCAAAGCAAATTCTTTTAAAATTATTGGACTTCAAAAAGAAAAAAAGAAAATATCTCATGTGTATTTAAGCAGAATAATTGTGACTAATAAGTGAAATAAAATTAGATTGTCATTAGAACCTTTGAAAGCAACTCTGTAAATCCAAAGAAAATTGAGTAATATATTTTATATATTGTTTTAAAAAACATATTTTATATACTCAAAGAAAGAAAATGTAAATCGAAGACTTTTTAGTGTAGCAAAACTTATGTTTAAGTTTAGAGGGCAGAGGCAAATGGTTATTAAAATGTTAGAGAGCAGGGAATATTGATCCCTTGATCTTTCCTAAACAATGTGCCAAAGGATCAACTTTAGATAATCGAAATTACTGGAGAGAAGTCTACACAAGAACTGGTGGTGAGCATTAAGTACGTAATTCCTTATAAAACTAACATTGTATTCAGATTAAAAGAAAATATTGCAATAGGTAACATCAATATGAGCTGACAATGTAGATATATTACAAACCTAAAAAATGGGGAGAGCTAGGTGAGGGCTGTGCAAAAGTTTTTGGAACTATTCAATAGTCACATTTTTTAGTCTCAGTCTATTGTGATTCTGAGACCATTATGTGTTTAAAATGGTATAAAGTTGTAGAAAGGAAATGGACATAGAATATTCTAATTCTATTATATCCAGTATCCTTGAGAACCAGAATTCCTGGTGTTGAAGACGGGAGATGCTGATGATATACGGAAGAGATGAAATAAAAGCTTTCTAGCCCTGAATTAGACTTGGATCTCTTTTTAAAAAGATATATATGCAATTTAAATATTCATCCTCCTTTCCAAATGCCTAGAAGCAATGCCTGACAACCAATGCAGTAGCAATGAGCATCTATAATTTCCAGATATTATTCTTGAAAGAGTGAAACATTTTTCTTGTTAGAGTTTTTTCTTGTTGACAAGACTTGGAATAATATCAACAACTTCGTTTTCCTTCCTTCCTTCCTTCCTCTCCTCCTTCCCTTCCTCCCTCCCTTGCTTTTTCCCTCTGTCTCCCTTTCTCTCTTACTCCTCCCCACTCTTTCCCTCCCTCTAGCGCTTTCCTGGAAAAAGCTTGAAAAATTTAAACAGCTTAGAATTCTGAAGAAACAAATTACTTTTTCCTCTTCTTTAGATAACTGTTTTTGAAAAGACGTCCATCTAAAAAACAAAAACAAAAATAAAATCTTTCAAAAAATTGGCAAGTAAATTTTCTTTACCCAAAAATGTTGACTATTACAATAAAGTGCTAAAAATAAGATAAACAATGTTCACTTACTTAAAGGCACAAAACAAGCATTTAAAGTAAGTTATTTCATAAAATGGAAGTTCATGGACTAAGTAAAATGATGTTGAAAAAATAAAAAATGAGAAACATTGCTGAGGAAGAATTTTTCATACAAAAATTATTCGCAAAATGTGTTTTAGCTTTATCAAATTCTGGTTTTGCTACTGTGAAGAAAGTATTGTTGATTTGTTCTACAGGCTTTCTTAAGAATAAAAATTTTTTGGCTTCTCAAGTGACCTCTTGTCTTAGTCCATTTGTGCTGCTATAACAGAATACCTAAGAATGGGTAATTTATAAAGAACCGGAATTTATTTCTCACAGTTCTGGAGGTTAGGAAGTCAGGGATCAAAGCGCCAGCATTTGGTGTCTTTGAAGGGCCTTTCTGCTGCATTCACACATAGTGGAAGGTGGAAAGGCAAAAGAGGCCCAATGCTGAGTGAAACCTCATTTATAAGGGCCTTAATCCCATTCAAGAGGGAGAAGCCCTCCTGGCCTAATTACCTCTTAAAAGATTTACCTCTTAATATTGTCACATTAGAACCACCTGAATTTTGGAGGTGACGCATTTAAACCACAGCACCTCTTATGTTAGATTTTTATTTTATTCTTTCTTAACACAGTTTCTAATTTTCTCCTCTGATTCTCTTAGCTATCAACTGATTCCTGCTCTCAGGCATTACAGGCCTACCATTTTGCCTACTTTAGTTGAAAGCCATAATGGAATTGCTAGAATTACTGAATATGTCTTTAGCTTGTATACCTCCTATGTTCATTCTCAACTATTTCAAAAATTCTGAAATTTTCCTATTTCAGTATCATTATGTACAGATGAAAAAACACACATTTTCTAAAAAATATACATTTAAATGTTTATTAAACAAATCTTCAGTGGAGATTATCCACTCTTTTAAAAAATAAATGTAAATATTAAATCCAGTATTAAAATAATAATTGTAATGCTTCAAAGCTATCTGCTATAGTCTGAATGTTTTTGTTCCTTCCAAAATTCATATTGAAATTTAATCCCTAATGCGACAGTGTTAGGAGGTGTGGCATTTGGGAGGTAATTGTGTCATGAGGCTGCACCCTCATGAATAGGATTACGTGCCCTGATAAAAGGGCTTGGTGGAAGAAGGTTGTCCTCTTTTGCGTTATGAGGGCACAGCGTTCCTCCCCTCCAGAGGATGCAGTATACTGAGTGCTACCTTGGAAGCAGAGAGGAGCCTTCACCAGACACAAACATCAATGCCTTCATCTCAGACTTCCCAGCTTGCAGAACTGTGAGAATATATATTTCTGTCCTTTATAAATTACCCAGTCTGTGATATTCAGTTTTAGAAACACAAATGCACAGAGACATTATCCTATTCGTTATATGAGTGTGCATTAATAACCCCACATACCCACTTTTTATCCATTAGGGTGCTCATTTTCTAACATCATTCTACCAGGGAGCAAGTCATCCTATGTTATGAAGTCCAGGTTTTTACTGGGTTCTTCTCAGTAGTTATTTCTGAGAATACCAGAGGAAGGATTGCTTGTTCCACAAATTCATCCTGGTTGTCCCTTGTCAAGTTGGCCAATCAGCTCACTTGGGACCACTCTTGCAGGTACTATAAATAACCTTTTATTTCTTTGAAACTGCTTCTCCAGGCCATAAGTATAAATAGGTAATATTTCTTAATTTCCTAAAATACCATTTGTCTAAACCTCAATGAAGTCTTGGCAATAACAAAAGGAAATGACAATGTGGAAAACAAAAATTTCAAATCAGACCCTGGCTGTCTTAGTCTGTTCACGATACTGTAATAAAAATGGCATAAACTAGGTGGCTTATAAACAACAAACATTTATTTCTTATAGTTCTGGAAGCCGGGAAGTCCAAGGTTAAAGTGAGGGCCCTCTTCTCCTAGATGGTGACTTCTAACTGTTTCCTCACATGTTGGAAGGGATAAACAAGCTCTCTCAGGATTCTTTTTCAAGGGTACTAATCCCATCCATGAGGGCTCCACCCTTAAGACCTAATCACCTCCCAGAGTTCCCACCTCTTAATACCCTGGCATTGGGGATCAGGTTTCAACACACGAATTGAGGAGGGGGCACAAACACTGAGACCATAGCACTGAGTACCACAACCTGTAGAGACTAAGACTAAAACCTTTCCTAAAATATAATCTCTATCTCCTTAACCTGTCATATGTCAGTAGTCAGGCTACCACTGCCTAACTGAACTGCCTTTTCCCCTAAATAAACTCCTTCCAATTTCTCCATCCCAGTGAGAATTTTTCAGTTATCAAATAAATTCTATCTAACAGTAAACTCCCACATAATAATTAATTAAGCAAGGTATAGTTAATTTCTTTCATGTAAGAGAATTCAAGATGTAGCTACCCAGTGCTGGAATGGGGACTCAAGGCTCCCCTTCATGCTTCCGAGTTGGATATTTAAACTCCAGTGTCTACTGTCCTATGCCACCCAGGAGAGAGGGAAAAGGGCCTGCTTATTCCTTTGGATGATGATTTCCTTTGACAGGGCTAAGCAAAATGTCTGCTTATCTCTCACTGGCCAGAACTTATTTAAATGACTTTTTTAACTGTAGACCACATTCCTCCCTAAATAAATTCGAAGTTGTGTTACCAAAGAGGAGGAAGAGGAGTATTTAGTAGGCAATGAGAAGTCTCTGCCAAAGAGAGGATAAAATCAAAATCTGTTTCATCGTTATCTTAAGTCTCTGGCCCACCTCTCCACTATTATAGCCTGAGACACAACAGGGATCTTTAAAAAGAGATTTCTACATTATTATGCAGAAAAATATAGCTTCTCATAATCTCAAACTTTCCATGCCATAGTGAGACGTTTATCTTTGCATAGGTAAAGGATCATTGAGTTTCGCCAAACAAAAGAGTCGTCTGTCTCCAAAGTCTTTTGTCCTCGTTCAAATTTAATAGGGCAAAAATCTTCCAAGGTAGTTGACATTTTCCAAAATAGTATGTGTCTGTGTATGCATACATACATATGTACATACATGAGTGTGTATTTATATAATATGAATATATTTATCTATCTCTACATGAGACAATGAGGATATGCAAATGTTATAACTTATTCTCTCTGGCTGGTTAGTTCATGTATAGATGTTAAGATTTTTTTGTTTGTAAAATTTCCAATGATGAATTTTTATAAATTATAATAAGAAAAATTATGTTTACAAATCTATATATTAATGTTTAATAGATACATGTCAGTGCAATATTTCTGGTTCAGAAGAAAATATCATCTAATCTATAAATAGAAACTATAAATTATAGGTTTCTGATGATTAAGCAATCATTACTATAAGTAATAGCAGGGTGGGATTCCTAAATTTTATTTAAAAGTAATGGATTTACCCTCTTAAGTATGCTTGTTTAATAAACTTGAAGTTTAGAGACTTCTTAATTAAGTGTCTCTTGGGTGTACTGGGCTCTGTAAGCTAACAAAATATGGAATTCTCCTTTTGTTTATCACATGTTGTTAATGCTAATATATGTGCATTGCAATGTCTTTGTAAATTTGCTTTCACTGTCTCTATATTTGTCCTTCTTTTTTCTTCTTTGAAAACAATCATCCATTAGAAGATAAAGTAAAAAGAAATGTATATGTATGTGCCTATGTATCAATACTTATGTGCATATATAGTACATATAATCCATATATAAAACATATAAACTTTCATATATACATATATGTGATCATATATTGATGTATATATTCATATGTGTATAAGTGTACATATTCATATGTGTATAAGTGTTCATATGTGTATAAGTGTATCACATAAACTTCAATATCCCAATGTTTTGCTTCCATATGTTTCCAAAGCCTCATTTAATCCTAATTAAATATGTTAGGCATGTTGAGATAGCTAATGACATGATCATGCCAGTCAGAATATTTAATTAATGGCTGAGAATACAACCTCACAGAAGCCATCGTCTATATGGTTACTTGCCTCCACTCAAGTATGACATTGCTAACATCAACCATTCTGTGTTATGCCCACTGAGTAATCAAAATAGGTATCTGTTCGGTCAGAACAAGTGTTCAATACTAGTGTATGCCAGATAAATACCAAACCTTTTCTTAAAGTGTTTTGTTTACATAGTACAAGCCTTATATATTTTCTAAGAAGTTTGCAGTAGTTTTTAACAGTGAAACATAAATCTTGAAGAATTTTCCATTCCATCAATAGATGAGCTAATGGACAATGAATGCCCAGCCTTTCTCTTTATATTCATTCTCAGAGTGCTCCTAGACTTTTAAAAGAGCTCTTTGAGGAATGGAGCAACAGAAGGACCAGAAAATTCATAGACTTTCAACATTATGCAGCTAATCCATAGCCACATAATAACTAGAAAGTGTTTTCTTTCTCCATCATAGTTTTCTTGACTGAAGTTGAAGAATCCAAAAGAGTAAGTTATAGAATCATTCCTAGGGACAAATGGAAGCCAAACTGGAAATTATGATCATGGTGAGCTATGACTATTTCCTAAGGGGAATGTGATCATTTCCATTTTTAAATTTTCTTTTGTCTATATTTTGATCTTTTTAGATATATAACCATACCAGGAATGAAATGAGTGCTACAGATCTCTGATTCAATATTAATATTAATAAGTATGTTAACTATAGGGTTTAATGTTTTGCTTCATGTAAGATTAGCATGTGGTTATTACAAAATATTATAAAATGTAACAACATATAAATAATCTTAATGTATTTATAGGTTTCTTTTAATTTCAAGTGATCAGAAACTTAGGTAAAACAGATTTAAATGAACAAGAAAATTTATTGGGTCACATCATTTAAAAGTCTAGGGAAAAGACCTGGCTTCACACATAGCTTGATCTAGAGGCACAAAAAGTGTCAAAAACAATGTTTCTTTCCATCTTTCTACTCTGCTGTCTGGAGTATTGGCTCCATTTTCAGATAGCTCCTCTCTTCAAGATGGTAGCCATCTTTGGTTTAACCCCCTCAGGGTATATCACTTTTAATAATCACATAAAAAGTATCATTGCATCTTTTTTGAAAGTGATAGGACACATGACTAGTCAGGAAATGCATTTTCTTCATGTATGATTCCATGCCATCCCAAGAGTGGCTAAGGGCAGAGTATATTTCCCCAAGGTAATACCATAATATAGTCAAATACAAAGTATGAGTGAATTGGCAGCAATGACAACACACTTTCTGATTCATGTAGACTAAGAAACGTTACTACCCACAAGCCCTTGTGAAAAGGACTACTGAAGTATCTAATTCTGAAAGAAGAAAAGTAAACTGAGGAGGAAGGATGTAATACAAGAAATAACATTTAGCATAGAAATAGATGAAGTATTTTAGCAAGTTTAAGAAACAACTTTTGGTAGACAGAATAATGCTTCCCCCTCCCCGCCCCCCCAAAAAAGTCAATGTCCAAATCCCTGGAACCTGTGACTACGTTATCTTACATTCATAAGGAACTTTGCACATGTGATTAAATTAAGGGTCTTTACATGGTGGTATTATCCTGGACTATTTGGGTGGGCCCATTGAAATCACAAGTCTTTGTAAGAGGGACACAGGCAGTCATAGAGAAGAGAAGATGCTATCCTGTTGACTTTAAAGATTAAGGTAGGAACCATGAGGCAAGGACAGTAGGCCACCTCTAGGAGCCAGAAAGAGCAAGGAAACAAATTGTCCTCTGAAGCCCCCAGAAGGAATGCAGCTCTGGCAACATCCTGATCTTAGATTTCTGTCTTCTAGAACTACAAAAGAACGAATCTGTGTTGTTTTAAGGCACTAAGTTTGGGGTAAATTATTATAGCAGCAATAGAAAACAAATATACTACTGATTGTAAAAACTAAGTTTGCTAGATTTAACAAAAAATGACAGGATATCCAGTGAAATAACTTTTTTTTTTAGCTTATTTGAAATTCAAATTTAACTGAGTACCCTATATTTTACATTGCAACATTAGTAAAATCTAAACTTTTTTTATGTTGTTTTTTTTTCCTTTGCTTTAATTTTGTTTTGTTAGGGTATTAAGAAAATAATAAAACAAAAATTTAAAAAAATAAACAAAATTAGAAAAGACATTCGATGGATAGTTTAAATAATGACATAAGTGTTGGTAGAATTCTTCCTCAGCAAAAGTAACATTTTAAATGGGCTCAAGTGACTTTGCTTAGAGTGGAAGGTATCTTTCACACCTGTAGCAGAGAGACAGAAGAGTATTCTCTGGAACGAATGAAGCATAGAAACGATTTAGACTAACATGAGGCAAGTTACTTAACCTCCCTTAGTCTTCATTGCTTCATCTATAAAATAGGGAGATAAATAATACTTTCATTTCTCATTGTGGTGGTCTGAGGATTAATGCAATGATGTGTGTAAGTTGTTTGAACCAGTATTGATCAAATAATAATCAGTAAACAAATATTTAGCTGTTATCATGACATCTACCAGCAGA
Organism: Indri indri; assembly: GCA_004363605.1. Taxonomy (NCBI): domain Eukaryota; kingdom Metazoa; phylum Chordata; class Mammalia; order Primates; family Indriidae; genus Indri; species Indri indri. Next base: position 52,659 of record RJWJ010005816.1, read on the forward strand.
CAGGGACACAATTATGTATATATACACACAAAACCTTTTATCTTTGGGGCACTGATTATTCCAACTATATTCTAAACAATTATATTTAATTGATGTGTGTTTACATGATATAGGCAACTCTCCTTCAGTCTCACTGTTATGCTTATATTTTCTTTGGGTTTCATTGTAAGATCATCTTATATTTTAATGGTACTTTTTACACACCTAAAATTCACTTCTATTCCATCCTCCATTTCACCAGTGAAAACATAAGTTACCTGTGTCCAGGATTGACTACATTGCAGACGCTATGTACCTGATTTTACATTTTATTTAAGATGTATTTTTTAGTTTATTGACTAATTAGAATAAAGAGGCCCAGCCCATATCAGTGATGAGTGATAAGTGGCCACATTTGATGAGAATTTGACCGTAACTTACTTTATGATAGAGAATTAATTTTGCAAATATTTTATTCTTTTTAAAATATCTCTTCTTTGTTGTGCCAACATGACACAATTATTTGAAAGGCATAATAATTTTATTATTTTGCCAATAATTGCTAAAGAATGAGATTGGTGATTTTATTAAAAACCAGAATGATTAAACTGAGTATCGGCATTAGTTTTAGTTTTCATTTTTTTCTTATAAAATTTTGAATTATTAATTTTAAGATAAAATTTATAAATTCAGCATAAGTAATATAGAATGTACTTCAAATGGCATAATACAATTTTTTATAACCTAGTAAAGTATCGGAACTTGAACATTTTTCTTGGAGATGCCATTGCCATTATCTGTGTTCTGTTTACCTACACTCACACACAGCTTTGTGGAAACAAGGCTGCTGAGCTAAATGATCACAGTAACACAGCTCCTAATGATTTGTTATTTTAACAGCATTGTTAACTCTGCTATAAAATTTATTTGTTCCTAGGAGATTCATTAATATCTGGAATGTAATCTTTATTCAAAACATATAGGAGTCTTTCTATTTGAGAGTAATTTTAGAGTAAAAAGGGAATTAATAGTTGATCTAACTCCCCCATTTTGCAGGTAAAGAAACTGAGTCTCAGGTACATAAGGAAGTTTTAATTCTTTGAAATGTGATTTTGGTAAGTAATACTTAAAGATATAGCATTTTGATCTACATTATTTTTATGTCTTGGGTTTACAGTTTTTTTGATGATTAATTTTATTTAACGAACTTTAATGTGTTAAAATATCCAGCAAAACATTGAAACCATGTACTTTCCAATCTCTCTCACGTATCATTCATATTCCATTTCTCTGACGCCAAGTATAAAAACCAGGAGGTACCCCGAAAGGGACATATATTAGTGGCATTATTACCCCCCATTTTCCTTAAACATCTATGACACTTTCTTCCTCTTAAGAACATCTATACAAATTACAAATGGAAAAGAAATAGCAATTGCAAGGATTTTAATACAGATTTTATAGCTAAAAAAAAATTTCTATAGCTTTGACTGGCTTTAACTTTAAAAAAAAATATTGAGATACTAGCAGACTCTGGAATCAGAAAGTTGTATTTAAAGTGAATTTGAGCCTGAGACACATTAATAATGATAAGCTAGCATCTAAGATCCACAGGAAATATGTGTGTGTACATACTTAACAAACGTAAAATATATGTACACATGACAAATACATGTGCACACGTACACACACACACACATACACACACAATTTTTCTTAATGTAATGGTCCTGCAGAGCCAAGCCAAGGAAGATAGACTTACCTCGTACTAATCCATGTTTTCTAGCTTCATGGGGGCTTAGATTATTTTCTATTGAGCTTTCTTGTCCACTGCATTAAAAGAAAAAATCAAGGACTAATTTGTTAAGCCACAAAGCCTGGCTCTCCTCAACCCATTTTAAGCTGTGGATATGCTGAATATGAAAGAAAGACATGAATGAAAATGAACACATTCTTTGAATTATAAAATTCCTAATAGAATGTATATTCTTTTCTTGAATACTCTTATGTATGTAGGTGTGTAGACATTACATGCATAATATATCTACATTATATACTTGTATAGATTTTAATGTATTTTAATGTATGTATTTTAAAATGTTTTTATGTAGTTTGACAGTAATTCTTTCCATCATAAACTGTTATTATATTTGAAATCATTAAGTTCTTTGAGCACCTGGTTAATCTTTAGCTTAAATTCTGTATCAGCCAGGTGTCCTCTTAGGGATCACATAAAGATTGGACCTCGTTTAAGTGTGAAATAATCCTGTTGCTTCTATCTGAGAATGAATGAGTTTAGGATTAGATCAGATAAAATACACTCAAGCTAAAGTGCACAAGGTGGATTATGCAAGAAAAGAGGATTTAGTGAAGAACAGATCCACAACTTTTTGTTAACACAGAGAATGGTAGCTTTTGTAAGCAACATTTGTGGAAACTCAACTGGAGCTTTAAAAGCTATGCCTTTTGTTGTACATTTCTCTGCATACATTTGCTTTGTAGTTGGGAGTGCTAACTTTGGAAGCCATGCTGGGCCAGGACTCACGCTCATTTTGCCTAATGAAAGGCTAAGGATGTACTTTTACTCATACATTCTTGTTTTGTCTTCTTTGAAGTTTATTAAGCTCTCCTGAAAGATGTGAAGTTCATTAGGTTATTATTATGACCACGAATTAAATATCTGTTCCCTGGGGAGTGTTAAGCTTCAAGTATAAGCTATACTTACTATAATATTTACTTAATTACTAACATACTGCTTCTTGTTCTTAATATAAAAAAGAAAATATACCTACAATGGTCTATTACAGTATGTTCTGAATTTAATGATAATACTCGTTTAATTATTAACATTCTATTGCTCCTTCTCAAGTTACAAGTCATATATACAGCTGACAATTACATAGGCAAGAAATGTATTAAGCATTATGGTAACACTTTTCACTAGAACTTCTAAATATCACAATTCTGTGTAACTTTCTGAGCTAAAGTTTTTCCTATATTCAGAGGAATATTCCCTTACCTCTAAGTTGCCAGATACCATGCTGAAATGACACTGTCTGTTTATATGTGACATCCTTAGTTCTAACATTTCTGTTTTAATATAACAGTCTTTCAAATGGTGAGAGAAATAGATTTTTTTTTGTATCCATTGGTTTTAGTTTGTGATAAAACCAATCAGTGACACCTCTAATTTAGGGATTAAACGATTATCATGTCCATTCCACTCAATTATTTCTACTTTATTACAATTAATTTGTTCAATATCTATGTGTTCTCTGATCAACTAGATTATTAACTATTGGATATTAGTGAATACTTCTCACACCTGCTTGTACTTAGAGTGCAGCATCATGTGTTAAACTTTCTGAGTATTTCTTTTAATATTGTACTTAAAAGTGATAATGAAGTAGATATGACCGAAAGGCAGGTAATTCTTGAGGTCTGGACATAAAAAAATCATTATTTAAATTAATCAATTGATTGAGAGACTATTTTAATACAACTGAGTTCTCAAGAATGAGAATCGTATTTTCTCCAGAATGTTGTTTTGCTGCACTTCATTCCTAATAAAGAAGTATTAAAGCATATTTACCCCTCCGTGGAAATATCGCATGTATATACATTGGAAGATAAAGAACCCTACTCTTAGTATAATGGGATGTGATTCAAGATAAAAAGTATGACGACTTCAAAGTGTCTCCCATCAGTCCACCAAAAATATATATATTTTTACTAAGATAATCTTTTATTATATATCTGCTTTGCAAGACTTACCTTAAAATGCCTTAAAATTTGAGTAATAAATTTTAAAGTTAACAAATTAAGCTAGTAGAGGATGATACCAGATGAATGACTCATTTGACATTTATTATTTACTATATGTAATGTTGTATAAGACAATGAATGAATATAAAAATAGCTCAACTATTGTAGCAGGATATGGGAGGACTTCAAGGAGAAAGATAGATTTCTGACATCTTCATTTGAATATTGAATAATTAGGTAACAATTTTTCCAGATAAATAATGTGTCGACTTTGCTTTAGCTACCAGGAAATCTGAGCCAAGTTGATGGCACAGATTTCTTACCTCTATAGGAACGCTTAGCATGCGTTTTTGCATGCTAATTTTCCTGGTGGATTGCTTTTTCTTTAATCACATTTTTCCTTAAATCAGATTTCTTCAGTTATTTATATCATCCTTCTGTACCACAGATATTTATGGAAGCTTCTTTGAAGTCTCTGTGGAATAGAACAGAAAATAAATACATAAACAATGCTATGAAAGACTAATTACTATAGATTTACTTACTTTTACTTACTCTTTACATTAAAGTTTTTTCATTATATTTCATGAAGTTCAATTTGTATACATTTTCTCATCTACTTTTGAAATATATGACAAATTAGGTAGAGATTTGAATAAATTTTTATATTGCCTTTATATATTGCTGAAATAGTAACTACAATTTACAATACAGTTCTCAAAGAACGGACAATTGGTCAAGTGATCCACAGAGAGTTTATTAGTTTGATAAGAAAAACTTATACATTTTTTTCACACATATTTTAGACATTTGAGAAAGAAAGCTGATAAAGATTATTGCAAAAATCCTAGCACTTGCTTAATAATCTTTACTATATTAAAGGTTGTGGGTACACTGCAAAGAATATGCTTATCAGTTTAACTCAGCTGCATTTATTTATTAGGAACTGCTTATCCTAGGTAATTTTTTTTCATATCACTGTATATTATATTTTAAATGTGTTAAGTCTGTATTTTTTATTTTAACTAGTGGGTTGTGTTATGTTCTCAATTTTTAAAAAACTTTTCATTGGTTCAAAAGTGATCCATTATAGAGTCAAAGTCTTGAAAATCAAAATGCTGGACTCAGAATAATGTCATAGCTTTAAATATTGAAAGAACAATGCTCTAGTGAAATTATAAAATGTAAATTTTTATGTATAGGAACCAGAGACTGTTTCATGGTGTCTTTGAAGAAAACTGGGAATGCAAAATGTCACACGTAGTATCTGAAAGCTGGGTTTTATTTGGCCAACTAGGGGCTATCCCAATTTTCAGGATATTTTCTGTTATGAAGTATGATCCAATAGTGAAATAAAGACATAAAAAGTTTTATGTCATTTTCAAAATTACAATAACCTCACTAGTAAAACAATCAGATTTTCCCCAAACAATCACAAAATCATGCTTTTCAGCATATTGACGAGTTGTTTTGCTGAAATAGAAAATGACTAAAATTTACTCTTTTCTTTATAGCAAAATCACTTGCAAGTCACAAGTTGCGAGGAAGTATCCAAACCATCAGTAAAGTGACAAATATTATGCTCAGAGGAAAACAAGGCAAGCTGTTGACAAATCTCCTTTATCAAATGATATTTTTTTGGTTTGTATACCAATAGCACACAATCGGGATGAGAAATACTACATCGGGGTAGGCAGGAAGAGATTTCTACACACAGTAGGATAAAATCGCTGGGTATGGAGTGAGAATTCACTCTTAACAGTGTATATATGTTCTTAAGAGTGAATATATGTTCAAGAAATGACATATACTCAATAACTTACTATTATTCTTATCTTTGAACATCTAAACTGTAGAAGAAGAGTACTTATTTTACGAGCCACGATGTAGATTGGAGAAGGTGCTTCTGGCTCATTTCTGAGTGAGCACAAGCTATGCGTGCATCAGGAAAGGCATTGCTGAGCGAATTAAAGTAGCACTGCCAATCCACACACTGCTTTGCCCACATACTGCTTTATTCACAGAGAACAGTTAGTGATTAACAAAATGCCTCCTGATTTTGATTTAATGCTGAAGGAAATGGTGAAAATTGTGGTACAATGATGCTAAACATTTGAGAAGCCCTCAAATATTAAATGTTATACTCTTATACTGGCTTACCAGAATTATCCCTAGAACCTTCCTAATTATTTTTCAAAATCATTCTTGTGTCACTCTAATCTAAGTGTTGGCAAACTTACTCTGTAGAGGGTTCAATAATAAATACTTTCACCATTACAGGACATATGTTCTTTGTTGCAACTGCTAGCCTCTGTCATTGTAGGAGGGAAACAGACATACACAATATATAAATATTAAGTGTGCTATGCTTCAATAATAATTTATTTACAAAAAGGAAAAGAAATGGTGGTATGGATTTGGCCCATAGACTATAATTTGCTGACTCTTGCTAATCCATTTCTTATTTTTTCCAGGAAGTTTAATGTAATGAGCAAGTTTGATCATAGCACACCTCTACTTAAAAGCCCTTAAGCGTCCTTACTTTGTCCATTATAAGGCCCAAATTCTTTAGAATGATATTCAAGATCCTTTTTTATCTGATTCCTCTTCCCCTTCTTAATCTCATCTTTTGCTTTTCTTCCACATGCCCTTTATTGAATCAGCCAAGTTATAGTTTCTTCAGTGTGCCATGCTTGTTAGGCCTCTGTGCATTAAAAGAAATGTATACCTTGAACATGCCTTGACTACAAAACTTGGCAATTGTAGTGTTATTACTCGTTCACATGTCTGGCCACTGGATTACAGTGTCAACCCCTTAAGGGAGGGAAGTATATTCTATTAATTTTTTTATATATAGTGCCTAGGATGGTGCTTGGCCAATTCGAGACACTCCATAAATGGTTGTTGACAATAGTTCAGTGATTAAAGCTCATCCAACAAAGGATGGATTAACTCCCACAGTATTAAATCATCTATTCAAGTAAGTATTAAGGCTGAAATCTGGAGACTATTCACATGGAAAAGGAGTTTTAAGTAAACTTTAGACTTAAGAGTCAAGTTACAATAGAGTTGGTGCTCTCTTAATTTAAATCCAACTCTGATTATTTGACATACTTGTATTATATGAACTCCCCCCCCCATTTTTAACAAGTGTTAAAATGTTAGTCTTCATTTATATAGTAGGATTTATTGAGGCATTCTAATCACATGTGTCTTCATTCCCTATACAATTATTCAAGAGAAAATTTTAGTAAAGTTTGAGAAAGAAAAGAAAAGAAAGAGTCTGATTTCTATTTCTAAACAAGATGGCATAGCAAGGACTGGATTTACCATTCCACTTGAAATAAACAAAAAACTGGGCAATACATATGAAACAAAATTCTCAAGACATTGGACATCAGACAACAAAGGACAATAATCCCTTCCTGAGAAATAAAAAACAAGTGAGTTAAGCACTACAGCTTGCTACCTGGAAAATTTTCCAGATTGCAATATAAAGGGCAAGAACACAGGGGAAGTTGGCAATCTCACTGAGTTCACAGGATCGTGCTAGGAGTCCAGGAAGTTCATAACCACCTTAGGAGAGAAAAGAGCAGCACAGAGAGATAACTCTAGAGATCTGCAGACGGTTGCCCTTGAGTATTTGGCTGAATACTGGTAAGTAGATGTGTGTGAGGAAATGATCTGAAATAGAGGAAAGAACTATTTAATAGGATTAGAAGAAACAATTCACAGAGATCACAAAGGTCTGGAAATAGTGTCAGATCCTACCAGAA